>PVIR01013882.1:0-41400 GCA_004026965.1 Petromus typicus | reverse complement strand
GCTGTGCAGAAGCTTTTTAAAAGAATGAGGTCCCATTTGTTGATTTCCTTAGCCATTTCCTGTGCTATAGAAGTTTTGTTCATGAAGCCTTTCCCTAAGCCAATGTCTTCAAGAGTTTTACCTAACCTGTTTTGTAGTAGGTTTAGAGTGTCTGTTTTAATATTTAGGTCTCTTATCCACTTTGATTTCAGCTTGGTACGCAGTGAAAGAGTTAGATCTAGTTTTAGCCTTTGGCAAGTTGAAACCCAGTTTTTCCAGCACCATTTGTTAAAGAGGCTATCTTTCCTCCATTGAGGATTTTTGGCTCCTTTGTCAAAGATGAGGTGGCTCAGTGTATCTGGTGTAGTTTCTGGATCTTCTAGTCTACTCCATTGATCCTCGGGTCTGTTACTTTGCCAGTTATTTTGCACAAATTTAAATTGTCCAGTTAACTCACAAAAGTCCAAGTTAGAATCCAGAATCCACAGTGTGTATTGCTCACTCAAAATTTACTACTGGCCTATTTTTCAAAGCCAGAGCCCAGTTGCTATTGCAATTAAATTTGGTGTCTGTTGTAGTTTGAACCTAGAATGTGCCCGGGGCCTCCTGTGTTCAGAGGGGACCTACTGAAGGCGACTCTCCTGCAGGAGCTCTGCCCCTATGCGCACCCTCATCCTGCACCTGTGTTCAGAGCTGAATGTGCTGTCTGGTACCAGAGTCTGGCCGGAGCCGGGCACTGGAGCATGACCTGGAAAGGTGTGTTTCCTGACTCCTCTCCCCACTCCTGGCCTCCTAACTGCCATGGGACAGGCAGTGTCCTCTGCCCAGGCCCTGCCACTGTGTGTTTCTGCCTGGGAGCCAGCGGGCCATGCACTGAAAATGTGACTCAAATAAACTTCCCTCTTTTAAGTTATGGGTGTGGGGCATTTTGTACCAGTGACAGGAAGATGACTATAACTATGACTCCTCCCAAGATGGTGTCTTCCCAGGCCAGCAACTCAGCAAATCTTCAGAAAGGATGGAGAGGAAAAGACCAGCTTGACAGATATATGACTCTACACCAGCACTCCAGAAAACACTCAAGAGTGTCCTAGACGGAATGATGAAACCACTAAAGGTAAAAATCCAGACAAAATGAAAACACCAGGCAAGGTCAATGGATTTACAACCATAAAAAAATAACACAAACAGAGGACACAGATGTTATAACAGAGAAAGAGCAATGATGATAATCGGTGCATCTCAGTAGCGTCCCTCAATGATCTAACTTCAGTTATTCAAATTCAAGTCATACATTGGCAGACGAGATTTAAAAAGAATCCAACTGTTTATCTCAGGTCTATTGAAACTCATCTAAACTAAAAAGACAGAAAAATCCAGGACAGAAAACAGCATTTCATGCTCCAGGGGTAGCAGGGGCAGCAATTTTAATTTCAGACATGATAAACCTCAAGGTAACACTGATTAGAAGAGATAAAGGCACTCAATACTATGAAAGGGAACAATTTAACGAGAGATAAAGCATATAAAGGTACATGCACCAAATACTGGAGCACCTAGCTTTAGAAAGCGTGTACTGTTGGATATGAGACTAAATGAAGGCGAAGACAATCATAATGAGTGATCTTAACACCATGTTTTCACACAAACATAAATCAATTAAACAAAATATCAGTGAAGAAATATCAGAGTTGAACCATACCCTTGAACATATAGTCAGCAGATACTTACAGGGAATTCTATCCAAGTGCAACAGAATTTGCATGCTTTCCTGAATGGTACTTTCTCTAGAATATGCCATGTACTAATTCACAAAGTGTGGTTATATAAATACAAAAGAATAGAAATTGCCCCATGCATACTGCCTTACCACTGTGTAACATTAGAAATCAGTGACGCAAGAGACTACGCAGTGTCTTTACAACCCCCGAAGCTCTGTGGCACTGCAAGCTTCCTAAGAGAAACAGAAGTGTCAGAAGTAATGATTAGATGCTGAGTCGCTGTGTTTTGTTTACTTTTAATTTATAAACACTGAATTTTACATAATTTCCGTATGTTACTCAAATTATTTCATATTTTGAAATTTTTCCAACATATAAAACTGAAAATAATGGGGTTTTTTTATTATTGTGAGTCACACAAAAATAGTTTCTGAGGTTGGATGAAGACCCACAGTGATAAATTTCCAATCCCTGTAAGAAAAAAGGACTCTTAGGAGTAGTGATTCATTTCTACACCTCACGAGATACATTTCAGGATGGAGGAAACGCGGCAGCGTGACTGAATACATTAACACAGCATGTCAGTTCCTGGGGTCATTAATTTCAGTGGTAAACTTGCCTGGACTGGGTTAGACCGAGGGCCAGTCAGGGCTATACCTGAATGTGTGCAGAGGAGGTAAGCGTGGGAGCTGTCAGACTGGGTCGGAGAATCCACCATCAGCGTGGGCAGCACCAGCAGCCAGCCAGGAGCCTGGGCAGTCCAGAGCCTCCTGGGAAACCTCTGAGCGCACAGACGTCACAACTCCATGACTTGCACCTGCAAGCCACATGGCTCTCAGGCCTGCACCTCAGACTCAGGTCACGCCACGGCCGCCCACCTCTCAGGGTTTGGACCTGAGCCGTACCTGACCATCAGCAGCTCAGGCACTCAGCTGATGCAAAAATTGTCTCCCCATAGCCATGTGCTTGGATTTCCCCAATAAATCCCTTCTTCCACAAGGAAAGATTGAAAGATGAGTAAAAGACACATATCTAAGAATGATAGGGTGAGTATGCTTGAGTATATTTAAGGGGAATTAATAGTAATGTGTTTTCTACTGTACTAAGTTTTTAATTTAAACTTTCATTCCACTTTAGGACCACCCCTTAGCTATCTTTGGCAATTTCTGTCAAACAAAGCATTACAGGATGTTCTTTCCACTTTATTCATGAGATCAGCACCATGTAACTTCTGGCTTTCCCCAAGTCAAAATGACCTTGAAAGATAAACGTTTTGAATCAGTTCAAGTATCCAGGTAGTAACAGCAGCACAATCAGAGGTACACATGGAGGACGCTATGGTTGCATCTAAAATGTCCTCTCCATTCTGCCGCGTGTGAGGAAGGTGATGGGTCATGCAGGGGCCCTTGCCAGCACGTTCGCCGGAGGTGCAGTGGCTGCTGGCAGTGCGACTCACAGGTGGAACCTCGTCCCCAGCCCCTCTCCCCTCTGCCTCTGGCAGCCCTTTGACGAGGAGTGACCCTCAGCCAGGCCCTCTGCCATTTCTGCCTAACAGCTGGATGACCATGGACTTAAAATGTGGGCCAAGATAAACCTCTCTGCCACTTGTACCCACAGCTGGCAGGGAGATTAGGCATATCTTCTCGTGAGGAAGACAGAACTCTCAGAACTGCTTCAGAAAATGGCAAGGATGGTGGGATAGGAGTGTCCAAAGCAAGGCACAGTATTCTTAAGAGGATTATTGGCAACATTTTACAGTAATAAAACAAATGTGACCTAAAGGTACACATCTTGATCACATTCCCTTCATATAGCTATGTGTGTTGTTTACTAGTCCAGTCTGGAAATTTCTGAATTTCTGAATTCTGTCCTTATAATTATAGTATACTTGTGTTATTAAATACTGTGAATGTTGATGAGTTTAGAATCTATTCATAGAGTTTGAAACAAAATCCTTAGCCATACATTCGATTTCAGGCTCCATCTTTTTCTAGACATGAACAATAGACAAATTCTCAACTGTAATTATGATAATTTTTCTTATTTGTAAAATAACATTGATTTTGCCTGTGTTAAAGGTGAAAGTTAATCATCAAATGCACTGACCTCTTTTCATTTCTCATTTTTCATCTGCCTTCAAAATTTCATATTGCTTGGCAATTTCTCTTTATGGAACCAGTTATTGTCAATAAATTTCAAACTGTGATCTATAAGATTTCATTTTATGCCTTTAATAATTCTTTAATCAACTTTTTTATAATTTGCATCTTTCTTTGTTTATCCATTTTATATCGGTTTTTCTCTGGGGACCTTTTTCTTCCTTTTCTCACCCAAGATCACATCAAATTTCATGACTTCAATAATTTTTGATGACAGTGAAAACTACACAGTCATTATCTTCAAATACTTACTTTCATCTTTTCCTGCGTCATATAGGCAGTTCAAATTTTCATGAACTTCATTCTATAAAATCTTTTTTTCCTGTTAATAATTATTCCAGTAATTTCAGTCTTTCATCTACTTCCTGAATGACATACTTCTGCATTTGCAATAATGCCTTGGCTGACAAACAGTTCTGTTTGCAAACAGTTTGGTTCAGAAACAAAATCTTTGGGGCAAAATTTTACTTCCACTCAAAAATCTACATGGAGTGACAAACACAAGCAGGGCCTTTGTCCCTATATGAACACAAACACAGCCACCTTACCCCAAATGTCAGACAGGCTCAGTTCATGCACTGAGGTGCCATTGCATTATCATGTAGACTTCTTATTCATCACCCACATCACTGATGTTTATTTTCTTAGGCATCAATGCACAGTGACATGAGAGTATAGTTCCCTTTATGAGTCAGAGAGAAAAACTGAAAAAATGAAAGGAGAAACAATCATTTCATTGTGAACTAATTATTAAGAAGACAATAAAGCTGTTTTTCTGGGGAGCTGATAGTTGAGTACGAAGGACAGGGGACTGGGGAGGCCGGAGAAGGGCTGGCACGCGACAACTCAGAGAAGCTAGCCCCACCGCGAAACTGGGAATCGGAAAGATGCACCTGAGTCCCTTTCCAGCAGACAGCTCGTGTCCAGCATGATCTGAAAGTGGCAGTTCTCCTTAACACCATCCGAAGACGCCAGCTTCCCTTCTCCTTGTTCTGAGTGTGAGTTCATACAAGCCCCTCATGAGGTCATTTCCACTCCCGTAAGAACCTCACCTCCTTCCTTAGCTCTCCACCGTTTGCCAGAGATGTTGTGACGTAGCTCTTACTAAGTCACTCACCAAACAGATATTCTCCATGGGCTTTAATTTGGGGCCACTACTCACCCCAATTGCCTGACGTCCCCAAATATTCCTAAATACATTTTAAGCCTCATTTATTTTCCAAACCCACACCGTTATTTCTCACAAACTCTAAAGAACCCCCAAAGTCTCTTTAACTCTGCCTCATTGACATCCACGTGGTCTTCCCAGGGGTTCCCGACAGGCTCATTTCCTAGGTAGTTGAGACTATTCAAAATGATCGAGTGCTGATTTCCATGAAATACTAAATCAGTTATATAGAAACATCTGCTGTTCATTCTTCCTGAGTTTGTATTTGAGTTCTGGGAATTACGTTTAGCCAACTTGCATACACATACTTGACACAGCTGTCTCAAGTTTAAAAAATTATTTCATTTATAAAAATATCATAAGTATTGTTCATTATTCATCGGATACATACAAAAGTTGTTTTAAAGATTTTAACTGTATTTTTTACAGTAATGCAAACTTAAGTCATCACTTGCTCCATGTGCAAAACACACCTTAGCTCTTTATTTGTTGCTTCTCGTCTCCTGCTCTGCTGTCTTCTCTTCACATCCCAATCTGTAGAAAGTATATTTCCCTGTTGCCTTGTATCTCCTTTACTTTGCTCTTTAACATTGTTCACTTTCCAAATGAATGAAACTATATAGTATTTAAGCTTGTGTGCTAGAGGCTCTTTGCTCCATCACTGTTTTGGGGCCTTGTCGAAGAGCAGGATGTGGTGGATGTGTTGGGGTTATTTTTGCATTCTCCCATCTGTTCTGCTGACCCACATGGGTTCTGAGCCTGTGCCGTCCTTTCTTGCTGAGCTTGGTTCTATAACTTGAAACGCAGAATGGTGATGTTCCCCATTGCTCCTGTTACTCAAGACTGCCCTGCTCTTCTGAGTCTCTCTGAGTGTACACAACTTTTTTCCAGTTCTGTGAGGAATGGTGTTGATATTTTGCATGGGATTGAGTCACATCTACATTTATTTTGGGAGTATGACCATTTTGATAACATTTCTTCTGCCTTTCTAGAACAGGAGATATCTTTTCGTTGTTTAATTTCCTTTTTGATGCCCTTTTCTTAGAGTTACATAGTTTTCATTATGGGTGCTTTTCACTTTCTTCTTCAGGTTAATTCATTTTTTATAAATTCAAATCTTATTGGTACATCATATATACACATCATTGCATTCAACATTGAGAGTTTGTGCCAGTATATAACATGACTTGATTCTCATTTTTTCCCATTCCCCCAAGTTTAACTCTTAATCTCTAACTTTTTGATGCTGTCATGAGTAACTTTTTCTTTTCCAAATTCTTTTTCAATGAGTTCATTGTCAGTGTGCAGGAATATTATTAACTTTTGTATATTGAGTAATATCCTTTTATATTGGTGAATTTAAGTCTATAAATCTTTTAGTGGAATTTTTGTAACTTCCATATAAGTGGTCCTGTTACCTGAAAATAATAATATGCTGTCCCAATTTTCTAGACATCTTTTATTTCTTTCCCTTGCTAAATTGCTCTGGACAATGTTTTGAGGATTATTTTGAACAGAACTGGTAATCCTGAACATCCTTGTCCTTGTCTAAAGGGAAAGTTTTCAGCAAGTCTTCATGCAATTTAATGTCGGCCACTGTGATGTCATGAAAGGCATTACCGCATTGAGGAAAGGTTTTTTTTAATTCTTTATCAGAAATGGGTGTTGGAGTTCATCAAGCTCTTTTATTACACCTGTTGATACAATCATGTGATTTTTGTCCTTACTTCCATTTCTGTGATGTATCATATTGATTTGCATATGTTGAATTACCCTTTTATCCCTGGGACAAAAGCTACATGGTCATGATACGGCATTCTTTTGATAATTTGTCTCATTCTATATACCAACATCTTACTAAAGATTTTTGCATCTTGATTTACTGAGGAAATTGGCCTGTAGTTTTCTGTGTTAGTTAAGTCTTTGTGTTGTTCTTTTAGTCTCAATTACATTGATTTCCACTCTAACCTGAATGTCCATCTTCCTTAAGCTCAGCTTGGCTTTGGAATGTTTTGTTTTAGGCATATGTCCGGGTTTTCATTGCATTAATTATTTGAGCCCAGTCTGTAATTCTAACATGAGCCTGGCTGCAGTGACTTTCCTCTGGGGCTGCTGCACTGTGTCCCACAGGTCATGGTGTGTGTGCCCTCTGGCTTCACTGCTGATTCCAGCCATGCATCTCACTCCCTGATTTCTTCAGTAACTCATGGGGTGTTTAGGGGAGCATTAAGTTTCCAGAGGTTCACACACTTTCCCTGGCCTCTTTTTGGATTGATTTCTAGTTTCAGTGTGAATTGATGTGATAGTGTGGTGATATATTTCAGCAGGGTTTGAAGATTAGAATGTAGTCAATTTTGAAGAAAATGTTTTGTGTTGTGCTGAGAATACTGTGTACTTTTGTGATAGGATAGAGCACTCTGTAGATATCTATTAAATCCACATATTCAAAGGTACATTTCAGCTCTGATATTTCTTTGATTTTTTGTTTTGTTGATCTATCTCCATAAAAATGAGGTATTCGGATCACCTACTATGATTTTTTTGGTTTTATTTTATCTTTTCTGTCAAGTAGCATTTTGTTTATCAAGTTATATATGCACATACATGGTGCAGGTATATTTGCAATTGTAATCTCTTTCTATTGACTTGACCCTTAACAAATATATATATATATAGTGTGTGTGTGTGTGTGTGTGTGTGTGTGTGTGTGTGTGTGTGTTTTCTTTTTGGTTTTTTTTTTTTTTCACCTTTTTGGGTCAGTTTTACTTTTGAAGTTTGATTGATCTAAGAAAAAATCACTACTCTTACTTGTTTGGGGGACAGTGATACATGGAATATTTTTTCCATCGTTTCATTTTTAGTCTATGAATTTCCTTTTGGTTTTGATAATTTTCTTGAATTCAACAAATTATTGGATTTTGTGTTCTGATTCAGTCTTCCACTCTGTCTTTTCGTTATGAAGGTCTGAACGTTTACTCTGAGTTATTACTGAAACTTACTGACATTTCTATTGTCATGATTCTTTCCTGTTGGTGAATCTTATCTACCCTTTTTGCAATTCACTTTGTGCCAAATGTTTAATAAACTTATCGCTGAAAGTGACTGATGTGTATATATGATTTACTAATAAAGATTTAAATTATTTAAAAAAAGACTAAACACTTCACAATATTATCTTCCCAACTGGTGAAGGTAGTTGGCTCTAATAGTCTGCTGTGGGCTGGGTCTGGAGCTAGAATCCAGGATACAAGTTAGGGAGGAAGAGGGATCAAAGCTTCTGACAGCCAGTCCTTTGCACACAAGGAAACTGCAAAGCAAACAGTGGCCCCTGAGGAAGCCTTCCCTTGAAGGCCTCATTGTAGCTTCTAAAAAAAATACCGTCATCTTTTATACATAAATCCCTGCATCAGTGTATAGTGAATGATTAATTTGAAAATTTCTGACTAGAAATTGCTTATAAGTAATATTGGATCTATTCAAAGTTTTATTTATGTCCACATGTGGAAACTTATTTACTGTTATTTCTTATCCCTAGATGTCACAATAAGAAATAAACACATGAAAAAGTGATACATATATACATAGAAACATATACTCCTATGCATATATATAAAACTTAGATATTTCCAAGTGATAATATGTATGATATATATAAATGTATGTGTACATTATATTCATTAACTAAAAATTAGAATGACAAAGATCCAAATTAAATGTTAGCACTATAAAATATATTAAAAGTTAACTAAATAGGAAATAATACTCCCTATTTATTAATAATGTACTTCCTTTTAAATTTGTCACATATATTCTGTAGAAATGGTTCGATATTTGAATAGATAGTGCTCTTAAAGTACCAATAAATATTTAACTTCAATTTGTGTTAAATATTTAAAAGTTAGTTGACTGAGCTTTATTTTGAAATTTGAAAATAAAGAAAACCCTCAGTTCCAGTGAAGAGATAGCCACACTTACAACTTTAATGTATATTGATTTTTGTCCTTAAATGTGCGGATGTATTTACTACATGTGCAGCTCAGGTGGGAAGAATGAGCCCTGGCTGCCTCCTCGGCGAGCACGGAGGAGAAAGAGCGCAGCGCACGTGCTGACGCGCTGCAGGGGAAGTAACAACACCTGAGGCGAAGCTGTTCCCCCAGAAGCCGCGAGCGGGGGGGGAGGCAGGTGAGTCCGGGAACTGATTGCTGTGCCCTTGTCCGGGTGAATGAAGCCCAGGCGCGCCGGGCACTGGGGCTCTGTGTCGGAGGTGATCGCGCCCCGAGATCTGAACCTATTTCTTTGCTCTGTTTTTCATCTTTGTCACCCGTTGGTCAGGTCTGAGCCCAGCTGTTTCCTACATTTACTGATATTATCAATGTGCTTATTATTTACAACTCAATGCAACAGTAACCCTAAGTTTCATGAGGTTATCAATACATTAACAACTGACTTAAAATTCACTGTTATCTTAAAGTCATTTTCATCGTGTTTTATTTCACTTTAATTCCTTATAATTTCAACCTCATATATTATCCATCCTAACTATTGTTAGCCATGTCACAAAGACTCCTTATTTGCCACATTTGTAGCCTTAATTATACTGAATTTTGTCATATGGAAATTTGAAAAATAATGTTGGAGGAACTGGAGATTGGTCCTACCATCACCCTGCACTGGATCCTCCAGCTTTATTTCATGACAGTGCCGGCTATGCTGCTGCCGGGCTGGGGTCCGACTCTCTCCTGCCTGTATCAGCCTCCTGTCTGGGGCCGATGTCTCCTTGAAAATTCTAGAAATTTACCGCCAGCTTTGTCTTGTTCCACACATGATTAGTTTTAAGTCAGCCTCCTGCAATATCACAAGTTGGGGCTGTGGAAAATGACCTTTGAAAATACCAAAGCACTCTTGATAAGCTACCACGTAAGACTAGTCGGTACACAGAACACCCCTGTTTTCAAGGTCACTTTCCCTTGGCCAGTGCAAACCACCTGACACCTGCAGCGGGAAGGAGGAAAGAATATTTTGGTCCGCAGTTCCTTCGATGCATGGTAGCTGCCTTCCAGGCAGGAACGGCAGGGCTGATGGACTGGGAGAGACAGCTGTTCCTCCCAGGGTCACTAGGAAGCCGGGGAAGGGAGGAGACGAGGCCAGGGCACTCCCCCAGGGCTCAGCCCCAGGGCCCCACCTCCAGCCAGGCCTACCTGGGGCAGTGCATCGGCTGCAGACCTCCCCTGCTGAGTCCTCTGCAGAGGCAGCGCCCTGTGACCCCATCACCTCCAAACACGGGAGGTCAAAGCAGGACACCTGTTAACTATGTTCCAGATACTCTTTAGTGAATTCACCTGAAAAGAGCAAAGTAGATGTTAAGGAAGGGAAGGGTGACTTGTGCCAGCTCAGCACCACCAGGGCCCCTGCCTCCCACTGGGAGCGGCGGCACCGAGACTTGGGTTCAAAGGTCTATGGGATATCGAGACTAAAATGG
Organism: Petromus typicus; assembly: GCA_004026965.1. Taxonomy (NCBI): domain Eukaryota; kingdom Metazoa; phylum Chordata; class Mammalia; order Rodentia; family Petromuridae; genus Petromus; species Petromus typicus. The sequence goes on along the minus strand of PVIR01013882.1, from coordinate 30,894 downwards.
GGGTTCTGCCTGGGAGCCATCCTTAGACACTGCCTCTACGCGAGAGCCTTTTGAACCCTGTAGCTGAACAGCACTTCACAGTGATTCCCTGCCTCTGCACAGCCTGGCGCCCCCACACAGCACTCCTGCTCCTGCGGCGCTTCAGCGATCTGTTGTCTATCAGCGCGGGTCCTCTGCACAGCCGAGCACAGCCTAATTGTAACCTTGATACACTCGATTTGAAGTACATCTATTGTGACTGCTTTCTCGGTATAACTGCAAATTTTTGAAGACAGCTGGTAAGTTGAAAATTATTTAGGTTGAAATTCAAATACTTTTTTCATAGTTTTTAAACCATCCCATTCAAATATTAATTTCCAGTATAGTTTGATTTATATTAAAAATAGAACTGCTGCAGGATGTGGGCATTGCCATGTGGGGTCTTATGAACCTAAGTAAGCCAATACTTTAATTATAATTGGTTTTCAGAATGAATTGCATTTTGAACTTCTGGTACCCTAAGCTACACCTGGCCCATGGGTTTGTCTGATAATCTTGACCACTGTACCCCCATTCGTGTACCGCATCCTATCTCTCAGGCTTGCCCCTTGCAGGCAGACGCGGAGCTTCGGGAGTGCTCTTTGGGGACGTAAAGACTGGTCCAGAGAGTCGACTGCAGATGAGACACGTGACTCTTCAGCACCAGCATCTACAAGTGGCCCTGCTCAAGAGGCTGGGACTCTATGTCCTCCCTGACAACTCAGTGACATTCTGGGCTTGTTCTAGGGCCACTGTGGAGACAGGTACATGGGCCATTTGGAGAATTTCTTTCAAGGACACATGGTACTTAGCACTGTGTGTACTCCGCGCTCTAGTGATTTTCCTTTGCTAATTTGTGCTTACAATTTCATATGCTCTGTGCTTGTCTTTGCTTATTCTCCTCTTACATATATATTCAATAAGCAGATTATTTCAGGGACTATCATTGTTTCAGTTGATTATGAGTTAGAGGCTAGAGGGCTTGAGGCTAGAGGTAGAACTCACTGTTAAAGAACTAATCTATCTTGCTTGAAGCACTAGGTTCAACTCCCAGCTCTGGGAGACGAGAGAGGGGGGAGAAGAGGGAGGGAGATGAAGAAGGAGAGAGAGGACAAGAAGACAGAAGAAGGGAAGTAGAGCAGTAGCAGTGGGGAAGGAGAGAGAGAGTCAGAGACAAGGAGACAGGCCTACTCTTCCTGAAGGACTTGTAATCCGTGAAGTCAAAATTGTCAGCAGACTTGGGGGTATGGAGCCACCCTTGCTCATACAACAAATTTTTGAAGAGGAAACTAGGATCAAATAAAGTTCTGAAGGTGTGGCCCTGGGAGTGTTTGCCACCAGTTTGGCTTGGGAGCTGCTTAGGAAGTCAGTGAAGCATGCTTCTGTGAGGGTGACGGAGGGACACGACTCAGGGACTGTGTTCACCTCTGGTCCCCGCCTCTCTGATTCCCAGGTCCATGGAGGAGGCACGTCTGTCTTCCTCACCCTTCAGCCATAATCTTTCTCCCTGGAGCCAGGTGACCACTGACTGAAAGCTCTGATATCGCCAGCTGAAGTAAATTCTCCTCTGGTAACTTTGGAGACTTCGGATATTTTATCTCATTAGTGGAAAACTGACCAATACTAACCCCAAGCCAGTAAGACTGGAATCTTCACAAGAAGAGAAAGAAGCTGAACCTGGTAGAGTATCCCTGAAATCACAGCACCCTAGAATCCTGAGCCAGGGAAACCAGGTCAAGCCTAGTCTGGACAGCTGAGGGACTTAATGAGACTTTCTTTCAAAATAAAAATAAAGGATTGTCTTGTTTACTTTTGTTATTGTGGGGACAAATTACCAGCACTCATATTCAAAGGAGGAAAGGTTTGTTTCAGTTGACAGTTTGTAGATATTTCCATCCACAGTCAGTGGGCTTCTAGGCAGAGGGGGATGGTGAGGGAGAAACAGCCCGTGGCAGGAGGGAGGAGGCGGTGGCAGCAGCAAGCCTGCCTCCTTCTTTTATCCTTTCCATGCCACCTGGCTTTTGGGTGGTGCCACTCATACCCAGCACAGCCATTCCCATTATCCACAACCAGAACTTTGACAAAACCTTCGGTGAATTGGTTTAGTAACCATCCACCTTCAGGTCCTGCGTCACACACCCAAGAGCCAACCACCACTGAAAAGCCTGTGGATGACCACATGAGGCTTTGGGGCACATCCAGGTGCAATCCATCACAAGGCTGATGATGCACCTATGTGAGAAGGCCAGATTGATTCTAGGACCACACCAGAGTAAACCAAAGAAATAGAGAAGTGAGAGCAAGGACTCACGCACACACAGTGTGGAAGCCAGTGAGGACTCAGAGGGAAGGCAGCCACCCTTCTAGAGCCCTCACTAGACCACCCCATCTGCAGCTGGACTGCTCACCTGGCTGAGGCAGGCGGAGCTCCATCGCTTCTGTCCACGCTCCTGAATAATAAAACCCCTTCCACAGGAGTGCTCCTAAACCACTCCGTGCTTGCTTCTTCCCCTTTCCTGCTCTCCTTGCTGCATTCTTGTAGGAGTCCAAATAATACATCACTTGCACTTGAATCTTTGCCTCAGGGACTGTTTCTGGGGAACTCAACTCCCAAAGTGACATGGAGGCATCCTTTGGAGAGGTGTTCCAAATCCAGTAGGTCACCAAGGACACGCAGGTCCTCTTGGTCACAGATTAGTCATTTTCACTAATCTCTGCTTTCACTGCAGTGATATGTTTCATGTAGTCATGACTGCTACTGCATCTAGAAAATGTCTCAAAATTGTCTGTGAACTTTGCTTATATAATGAATTATAATTTACTTATTTCATTTTATTTTATTTTTGGTGTACAGTCCTTTAAGAAAGCAAAACAATTTCTATCTGAGCACTGAATATAATAACAGTCATTGGAAAGAGATAAATATTGTTAACATTTATAGAACTCAGAAGTGTTAGAGAAAATGCTAAATACACTCAAAACCTTTGCCTACTAAGTATACTAGAGGGTTATGCCACCTTTTATCATGTCCCGTCCAAACTGAAGATAGAATTCTTCTGACCAGCTTTGTTTCTGCTCATTCTCATTGTGATCTGCCCCTTGCGAAGCATTTGCTGATATTAACTAGAAGTTTTCTATGTGATAAAGTAAATCTTTTCTTCCCATTCTTATTTGAAAAATAAGCAGGCTTCTTGTCTATTAAAGTGTAGTTAACTGAGAGGCATTTTCTTTGCACACTCTCGGTTTTGGGAATCAAATTCTCTAATGTTACTATTTTCAAAATGATCTCAGAAATTTCATTTTATTACAAAACATGAACTGAATTGCTGCAATTTCTGTGTCCAACTTCCAAATATCTAGCTAAGCCCAAGAATTTATTTGAATTGAATGCATTTCTTTTGGGGGGTTTTTTGAGACAGGATCTTGCTTTTGTGGTTCATGCTAGCCCTGAGCTCAGCCTCCAACTCACATAATAGCAATCCTCCTGCCTCTGTCTCCCAAGTGCTGGGGTTACAGGCATGAGCCACCATGCCTGGCACTGTGGTTTGTGGTGCTTATTGCTGCTGGATGTGAGTCTCCATGCCCAGTATTGTTATGTGATTACCAGGGATGAACCCGGGGCTTTGCATTTGCAAGACAGGTGCCAGAACCACTGAGCTAACTCCCTGGCCCGAATTGTATGTATTTCTAAGCCTACCTTAACTAGAAATAAATAAAATAAATTCTTAATTAAAAAATAACTAAATTTAAGCTGTTTTCATAATAAGTGTTTAAAAATTATATAGAGAATTTCTTTTCCTGCTATATGCCAGATGGGAAAACAGTTTCTACAGTGGTAGTACACTATGCAGGGTGCACAAGAGCCCTGGGGAGACAGGACTGTTAGAGATGTCTCTCCTTGTGAGACCAACATCAGTGAGGGTGCAGATGGTCAAGCTCCTAAAAGTTGCAGTTTTCTTTCTTTTTGGTACCAGAGATCAAACTCATGACCCTGTGCTTAAGAGGCGGGAGCTGGAACCACTTAGCTAAATCCCTGGTGTGGTCTGTGAGCAGTTGATCCAGCTTGCCTGGTGTATCATGAAGGAGTCTGCTTCTGTCCTCCAATGCAGTGCCTGAGGGAGAGCCTAAAGAAGAGGGTGCAAGGAGTCGGCACTGAGTTTTATGTGGGTGATGCTAAAATGGGTCATTCTCTTCTGTATTTCTGTCTCTATTTTGGGATGCTCAAAGTAGAACCAAGTTCACACTCATGCTATTCCTGGGCTGTTCTATCAAGCTGCATCTTCAGCCCTCTGCTATTTCTAACACCCTTTTCTGTAAGGATGAACACATGGAATGGAGGGAAATTCCTGATGAACATTTGTTGTGACATGGTAGAAGATTGAATAGAGACTGAATTTAAAATGCTAGCTGACTTCATTCCTCTCTATACCTTCCAAAGTCAAATTTTCCCCATTCCTCAAAATGAGGTGCTTACAGCTCTTCTCTTATTGCCAGAGCTGGTCTGAACCCTTCCACGAATTCTAACTCCCCCTGCTTACATTCAGATATTTAATTTACAAGAGTCAGATGAAAGAAAGGTGGGCACATTTTTGTAAGACTAACAGAGATCAGTCAGATTTCACACTTTGCCCTGTCTGGACTTCTGGAGGTGCTATTAGAAAGTACAGTTTTTAATCCAGTGGTCATTGTCCTTATAATATGTGGACACATTAATCAACCAAATATCCAGGTGGCCGACACAACTAAATATAATTTCCCCAGCCATCCCTTTCTGTAAAATGATCAGTGTTGTAAGGTAAAAGAAAGAAGCCAAATGCCATTATAACACCTCAGATCTCACAATCATGCTGTAGAGTTTCCATTTTCATTCTGATCTCTACTGAGGAGCTGATACTTAGAACAGAGATTCTCCTCTTGGAGAGGGCCATATTCATCTACTGACAGAGTCATAGTCTGATAGCATTACTGTGAGATGATGGAAATAGGACAAGGGGCTGAGTTAATGGGAGAGTTACAGGGTATGAATTTTGGAACTTGTGCCCACTCTGCCCTTTCTTCTGCCTTGAATTCTTTTCCACTTTTCCTACTGTTCACCAGAGACATAAGCTGTTTTTCCCCATCTAGTGCTGTTGACCTGATGGTCTGCCTTGCTACGGCCCAGAAGCACTGGCACCAAGATGCCATGGACTGAACCCTCTGAAAATGTGAACAACTATAAGAAATGTTTACTCAAGTTGATTTTTCTTCAAAGGTATTTTGTCACAGCAAAATGAAGCTGCCAAACACAGTGAGTTCATAAAGTAGGTTGCCAGGAGAAGGTAAAGCAGGTAGAACCACAAGAGCTAAGGGACAGTGTTGAAGGGGACATTGTAATGTGGAATAAACACCTGTGGATGATTAGAGAGTTCCCTTGACTGTCAGCTAATGTTGAGTGGCTTTTGTGTTAGAAGGCAAGTTAAGGAGGACATTGAACACACAACACAGATCACTTTTATGTGTCACAGATGCTTTTCTTGAGTCACTAACTGGACTGAACATAAATGCTTAGCATGGAAGAATGTCAACAGCAATGAAGCTCTGCGGGCAAAGGAAAAGACCAATGTAACCAAACTGCACAGGCCTGAGCAGTGGTAGTACAATGTCCAGATGTTTCTCCAAAGCCTCATGTGGTCAGAGACAAAACGTTTTAAGAAGTACCTGGATCTAAGCTGTGTGATGCTGGGAGTAAGGGTGTGTGATTACTAAATTAGCCTACTGATTTATTTGGTATGGTTCTTAACATAGATAATGGGAAAACCTACCCTGGGTGAGGGTCCTGTCCATCCTACGGGTACGTAGCCTGGATGGACGATGAGGGACTGAAAGAGGGCTGTCATGTGTTGCTCACTTGCTGTTTGCTGCTTTTGGCCTGCCATGCCACAAGCTGTTTCCCCTCTGTAATACCTGTCTGTCATGTCACGTGCCTGGAAGCCAACCATCCACAGACTGAAACCTCCGCAAACTGTGAGTTTAATCAACCTTTCTTTCCTTAACTTATAAGTGTTGGTAATTTTGTCTCAGCAGCGAGAAAAATAACTAAACATACACCATCAGGAAATGGGCAATGCCACAAAACTTGTGTGCCACAGTGTCCTTTGCTGAGCCCTGGTAGATGATGTAGTTGTCCATTTATGATGAGAGTCCAGGCAACATCTATGATGTTCAGGGAAGAGAAAGCTCAGTTAATACTGAAATCCCATTGATTTAATGACAAAAAGGTCTTGACATGGATTTTCACTGGTGTCTCCAGGTGAAGGATACTTACTTGTCCATGTTTTACCAGAGAGAAGAAAAAATAGGCCAAAATTGAAAAGATACTGAATAAATAACAGGATACATCAAGGAGAAGATTGGTACAGACAAAGAAAATGACCTGAAGTTTCTCCCACTGGACAAAGGCATTTCTACTTTTTGTTTTTGTTTGTGTTATTAAAGATTTAACTTGAAGATGCTCTACCACTGAGATAAATCCCAGCCCAGTTTGTCTTGTAGTTTGAGACAGAGTTTTGTAAAGCTGCTCAAGATTGGCTTGAACTGATGGTCCCACTGCCCCAGCCCCTCCTGGATCTGGAATTTTGGGCATGGACCACCCAGCTATTGTGCCTCCCTCTAACTCTGCATACCTAGTGCTAATGTTGTGAAGTCAGAATGTCCCCAGGATCACCACTGGTTTTCCCTACACTCTAGCTTAGTTATCAGTGAAGCTCATCTGGGGACACAATGGAAATTCATGAATGTGGGATAATAGCTTTGCTTCTTTTTTCAGAATGAGGACTAAAATTTCCTCTGTAAAAAGGGAATCTGAAGTTTTATCATGTAAATCTGAAATGGTCCAGCATTCAGGCCAGCTGTCCTTTAATATGTAATTCCCCTTGACAACCAGAGCTCTTTGACCTCTTCCTTAGTCTTTCCCCCATGAGATCCTGAAGCATAAACACCTTGCCAGCATTATGAGGCCCCCAAATGCAGAATTCTGTTCTCACAAGAGCACTGTTCCAGCGCCTCTTCTCTGCCAGATAGTCCACTTGGAAAAATCAACAGAAACTTGCTGCCTGAGTATGTGGAGCTCAGAGGTTCAGCTGCCCTGACTTCCCTCTCCTCCTTACGGAGCCACAGCTGCAGGATGAGAAGCGCCTTCGTTATTCAGCCTCTTCCAGGGGCCACATCAACACCTTCACATTCTTCCATTTGTGTTTTCAGTGAACAGCTGCACTGTTTGTGCCACAGCCTGAAAATGTGTGTAGCCAGTAAGCTGGGGACAGTTCTCCATCTACAATCTCAGAGCTCTCAAATATGAAGAAAATTGGACCATCCCAAAAGAAAACAATATTCACTATCAGATACAAGGTCACATGAAATAAATGTATGGCTTAAAATTAAACTATAAATACTTTCAAGGTCTATTGTGCATCAGGCACAGCCATGCTGTTTATAGGTTTAGGAGAAATTAGGTGATGGTGCCTCTGGGTCCTTCAGCGCGGCTCTTTGGGTCAACTGTTTCTGCCCCACATTTCCGGCTGGCACCACACCCAGGAAGTACATAGGCACATGCTGGACCACAGATGGCATGAGGTGGCTGGGTGAGCCTGCACTAGAACGCAGAGTTTTAAACTCTGTGAAAACTAGAAAGCCATAATTTATTTCTCAGCCCAAAACTACAACTTGTAAATTTTGATACATATAAAATAGATATTATATATAGCTTCCTTTTTGTGAATACTTTTTATTGGTCCATTTTATACATACATCACGATGATTGTCAACATTAAGAATTTGCACCAGTGCGTGACACAACTTCTCATTTTTTCCCATTCCCCTGCCCACCCTACAGCCCCCTGCCTCCTATGTACGTAAGTTTTGTTTCTTTTTTTAATCATCACTTTTTTGTGTTTATCACATAACTAAAATTTTCATAAGAGACATGAATTTGCTTACATTATACACATAAGAATTGATCATTGGCTCCTTTTCTCATGTCATAACTACAAATATATATATTTAGAATTATAAAAATGACAGAATATATAGAAGATGACATCAGCTTTTTTAGTTCATCACACTCTTCTGAATAAAAGAGAAATGTAAACTTCATACTTTACTTGGTGTTTACTAGCATTGTTGTGAGGGAAGAAAATGTGCTATGAAGGGAAGAAAATGTGCTATTAAAGGAAGAAAATACGAATTCGACAAAACATCAGTTTACCACTGCTTAAGAAGTGCAGAGAACTATAAAGATTCCTGGTAAAAGTTACTTTGTTAAATACTTTCCAAAACCATTTGCATAATAATAAGTGCTGAGATGCAGCAACAAAAAACAAGATCTTTTTATGACCATTCAACCCTTTGGACCTTTCTAAAACAAGGGAGTATAACATATAAATATGAATAAACGTCTAGGGTGGATATTCTAAATATTCTATGGCCTACTTATCAGCCTCAGGATTTCCTGGGGCCCATGACGACTGACGTGCTCTGGACAGTACAGAATATCCAGTTGAAATTCGTTCTAATCCAGGCTCTCAGAGGTCAGTACTTTCTGTGGTCAGAACGTTTGCACTCCAGGATTCGTCTTCTGAAGCGAGTGGTCACGCTGAGGGTGGGCCTGTAAAGGACGATTTCATCCTAAGCGTCCAACCTTGAGACTGATTTTAACAGATGAACGGGTCCCTGCAGCTTCCAGCTGCCTGCTCCTCAGCTGTTCCGCCTGATGCCCCAACCTGGATTATTCTTCCTACATTCAGCCTGGGGCTCCTATTCCTTTGTATTCAAGATGCAAGTAAAATTGTTAAGAAAAAGTAAAGCTTCATATGATTTCATTCAGTTATTTTTGACTTAAAACAATATTAGGAGTTAATTTGAGCACTATAAACATTAATATTCAAAACAGAAATCATTATATAATGTTACTTAGAAAAGACTTTTAAATCATGTCATTTACCAGTTATTAAAGAAAAAAGAAAATCTGTGGTTAAGACTTTGGATATTTGATGAGCTATCATTGACGACCAAAGAGAACCCACTGTTACAAATCTTTAGAGGAAAGCAACTGACTACTCCAATCTACCATGTGTCACTCAGAATATCTTTGAGATTATAGGGAATTTTTCAGTCCAATTATATGATTCATTATAGAAGATTTCAAGTGGCAGAGAAAATCTGAAATAAATCTGGCATTTGAAAGATACTTTTAAAGAAGCCCAGAAATAATAACAAACAGAACACAATATCAAAACTTTTAATTAAAGCGGATAGAGAAAGGCTTGTTCTGGCCAGGATGAACCTGACTTCTGCTGAGGATGGCAGCCAATTTAAAGGGCTGCACAGGACCCTGAAATTTGCAGGCAGTAGTCAGAGAATCAGACCTTCACTGAGGAAGAATCCAGACTCTTCCATGGGAGGTAAGTCAGTGCAGCGGGAGGTAAGTCAGTACACCATCCTCATTCTCACGCTTCGCTCAGATGTGTCAGTCAATATCTGTGACAGCATCAGGAAAAACTGCCTATTGAGTGATTTGCTTGCAAAGATAAATGTCTCACCTATTTTCTACTTGAAAAAAGTATAAATTTCTCTAAATGATTCTGATTTTAAATTTTAAAAAATGTGTCTTTTCAAAATATACAGGTTTTTTAAAAGCCATATCTTTGTGTAGTCTCCTGGAAAAGAGTCATGACAAGAGTCATAAATATATCGGGATGGAAATAAATAATACTAGTTCTTGTCCTAAACACATGACAAGAACTTGAAGACATAGATGGAACAAGCATCTTTCGGAGAAAGTGGGAGATGAGGGGTAGAAAGCAATAACATCTCAAAAAAGAAAAAACAAAACACCTGACAGCAGAAACTTGCAAGTGAAGCCTGCAGGAGGTGGAGGGGCCGCAGTGTGAGAGACAGCGATGGCCAGTGTGTCTCTGAGCAAGCTCCTTTGAACCAGGGGCCTTGAAGTCAGCTTCCCAGAGGCCCCGGCCTGCTCTCACACTGGACATTGTCAGATTTTACATTGTCCATTGTCAGATACTGGACATTGTCATCTAAGAAGGTGAAGCATCAGCTTCTATCCTCAGAAATAATCTCATCAGAAGCAAATGTTTTAGATCCTAACTGGCACATCAGGAAAAAGCACCCAGCACAGTTCCTTAGTGGAGATGACTGCTTCCCGTCTCAGTCCTGTTTTCAATTGGATGTTTGAAAGGAATTGTCAGTGGTTTTCCTGCCTTTGCCTTGAAACTGTATCCAGAGCTATTGGTGAGATGCGTCTGCAACAGTTTTTCCTTCTTGGGACTGTTGATATTTCAGGGTGGTAACGAGGAGACAGTGCACACACTGTAAAATGTAAAATGTCCCTGGACTCCATTTGGTAGGGACAGTAGCTCTTCACTCTTGTTTTGCAGATGTGAGAGTTAAAAGTATTCTCAGGTTTGTCAAGACTTCAGTTGGAAGCCACCAGGCACAATCTCACTAAGCTGCCAAGTTGTCCACCTGGGCTCAAAATTGTAATCCTCTTGCCTCAGCCTCCCAAGTGCTGGAATCACTGGTGTGTTCTATAAATATATAATTGGAAAACTTTAAATGAATAGGTTAAGGTTAGCTTATTTCTTTGATCATTTATTTATTTATAGAGACAGAATCTTGCTGTTGTAGTTCAGGCTGGCCTAGAGCTTACTATGTAGCCCCAGTGAGCCTCGAACTCACAGCAATCCCCCTGCCTCTGCTCCTGAATGCAGGGATTGCAAGGATGAGCCTCCACACCCAGGACCCAGGTGGTCCTGATTTCTTGAGGGCATGAGTCACCATGACCAGCATTGTTGTATATAGTAACCAGGGACTGAACTTGGGACCTTGCTCTTGCAAGGCAGATGTAGGAACCACTGAGCTAAATCCCTGGCTCAATAATTACCTCTCTACTCCTTACCCTAGTGTGAGGCCTATGACACAATGTCATGTGTATAATGCTTTTCCTCCTTTATCGACCCTGTTGAACACATTACACCGTACGTCTAAGGAAATGGAAATCCTGGACATCCACAACTGCTCACTGTACATTTTACCCATGTGTTTATTGTAGAAGGCACTGTATTGCATAAACGGGTACAATTAAAGCAATGATAATCACTTTTGAAATCATGATCAAAAACACTTAAAGGGTTTCCACTGTTATCATCTACATACAAGGGGTTTAATGTCATTGTCCCCATCTCTACGGGAAGCGAAATAAACAAATTGGCATCAGATATTCTATGCATAGTCACAATGAGTGGGAGTGCATCCACAATAGCAGTGATGAGTTCCGGCAGAATTACCGACCTCCTGGCACCAGATGGAGGCATTTCTTGAGGGGCAGAAGACAAGAGGCAAACAAAGCTTCAGAGATTTCCCCATCAAATGCCCCCAAAGCTCTCAAAACAAAATCGGAGAAAGACCACTCACAGCTCTGGTAGGGGAGAAGGAAAAGGACAGCACTGTGAATTGTGCCCAGAGCTTCCTCCATAGGAACAGACTGCGAGGAGAGGACCGCCAGCACCGACCTGGGCTCAGGAAGGCAGCCCCATTTCAGGTCCAGTTCGTGTGAGAGGAAGGACAGGAGGGACGCTCGGCAGAGGAGGGACCTCATCACGGCAGCCTGGGACAGGGTGTGGGCGGGAAAGAAAGACGAGCGGCAGGAAAGGCTCTATCTCTGCAGGAAAATTTGCTCAGCAAAAACAGGTTTTCTGAACAGCAGATGTTATTGAGAAGTCACAGAAGATCCTCTCATACCTTTGCCATCAGCAAAAGTGAGTCACCAAATGTTAACACACAGTGTGGCCACAAATTCTGTACAAACCAAGTTTGTCCTTCCACAAAAGACAGAGAAGTCATAGGAGGGAGTCATGAGCTTGGTTCAAAGTGATAAGTAGGGGAAGCTCAGAGCAGATGCCTTGGGGTGAGCCCCAGAGTGAAGCCCAGAGGTAGTCCCCCTGATCTCACTCACACAGGACAGCAGGTAGAGCACAGGAGAGCTGGCTTGCTCCAAAGGGAATGAATTCAAAAGAAAACTGGTTGTCTCCCATTTGTTTCTCCAGGTCTGATTGAACTCTGGTGTCCAGAGGCTGGGAGAAGTGGCCGGAGCAAGACTAACTGAGTGTACTTGGGTTAGAGTCTTCCTCTGGGGGAAAGCTGTTGGCTCTCTGTCCTCCTTCAGACAGCAGATCTTTTCTTCCTGTGCTTTTCTTTACATTTCTAAATTTAACCAGGTTTGAATAAACTCTGTCCCACCCCAGCCTTACGCTGCTCTAACTGCCTATGCACGATAACTACACTAAGACACCAGCTCCTTTTCTGAACAGGTGTTCCTAACTGAGACAGAGGAACCCTGTCTGCCTGTCCCCTAAGGGAGGTGACCATCGGGGTTTTCTCCAGAGAGCTAAGCTCAGGAGTCCTAGATAAAAGTCAGGTTGGAGCTGGGCAGCTATGGGCTCTGCAGAGGGTCAGTCTGATGAATGTCGATAAAAAGGACTCCAACACAGTTGTTTTGGGGACCATCTACATTATCCTTTAGAGTGGGACAGATTCCAGGCAAGAAGCAACACATTTTCCTGAAGGTAAAGAATGTGTGACTCAGACACAGTGGCCAGAGTGAGGAGGCCAAGGGGCAGAGTCAGAGGAAGGGGCTGTGTCCCGACGCTGCCCTGGGGGACTGGAGTGGGAGCACCTCCCGCTCCCAGCCCTGCCCTCTCACACTTGGATGCTTCCTTTTAAAGTTTAAAGTCTTCGTCCACCTGACATGAGTTATTTGTCCATAGACAAGCTTCACTTCCTCGGGTTCCAGTTCCTCCAGTTTTAGCTCTAAGGACATGGTAGACTGCAGTACTTCAGTCAAGGTGTTTAGCAACTTTGCTGAGTTCCCACGGCTGTCCTTGTGGCCCTCCAGCCTCTCTGAACTGTGATACTGAGGGTCAAGACTGATCTTCCTAGCTGAAGAATGCTTACAAGCCACAGCAACCCCGGGCAGCGGCGTGTCCCACGCATGTTCTCTGGTATAGCAATCTCGTATGTGTCCATCCCACTCCTGTATCTCCAGTCCCTGTAGGAGGGCATATTCGATGTGGCTCTTTTCTGCTGTAACTGCAAAGACTAGTATAAGAAGGACCCTAAGTCAAAGACCTTGTCAGAAGAGGTCATATGTAGTTAGGGGTGTAATCTTCACAGCGGCAGCTAACATAGTAAAGTTCCTTTCCGTTTATAGGGTAGCAGTAGATCTAACTGTCTCACCTAAGCAACAGAGTCCAGCTCCATCGAAGGAGGGATCTCTGGGAAAGAACTGACTCGCTGACCCCAGTTGGTCTCTGGGTAAACGTCTCCGTGGCAGACAGCCAATACAAGGGTGGTGCTGGGCAGCCCAGTGGTTGGGTGACAGAGCACACTGAGCTTTTGCAGAGATGTTTCCTGAGTTAAAGCTATAGCAGGACTGACAGTTCTGGTACGTTGGCTGACAAGGAGAACAATATTAGAGGTGCAGTTACAAGATTTGTAAATTCTTGGGTTGCAGAACTCAGGCCTGATGCCAACCCCCTCTGGTAGCTCTTCCACATAAACCTCTATTTTTTAGCTGATACAGCCTGGTGTCGCCTTGATAACACGATGTAAGGTTATAAATGTAGGCGGCAGCCATCCTCCCCCCGGGGACCCTTCATGTGATCAAAGGCAGAGGGGCTGTTGCTCACAACTCAGCTGTTTCTCAGATCCTAATTTTTGCTTTTTCTCCTGAGGGAGCCTTCCCTGGGTCTGTTGTTGTCCTGTCTAAGGATAAAAATCGATACCAGGACCATTGACCGTAATGATCTGTTCAATGGGAAGAGGCAAAACTTATAACAGGACTGTGAGCTTGGCTAACCTTTGGGCCAGTCCCTCACTGTGCTATGGAAGAAAAGGCCATCATCTGTCATGGGTGTGGACTGTCACTGGACAAATGGAATTCGTGTGAAGAAGAAATGGGTGTCTAAGAGAGAGTGACCCTGTCATTTTTGGGGTCCCAGAGAAAATGAAATAATTTCACATTGTTAAGAACAAATGTTCTGAATTATAGAAAAGCAGAAAATGTGAGAATTCCCCAAAGCAGGACTGGGTAGATCATGGAGAATTAAAAGAGATAAAGCACTGTATCTATCATCACTTATTCCCTGAGGGAGGACCTGATGATGTGCAGAAAAATGTTAAGCCCTGTGTGAGATTGCAGGAGTACCTGTCCTCAGTTTCCAGTGGTGCACCTGAGGTCCCCAGCTTACACCTGAGTGGTGTGTGCAGAGCTCCATCCCACTAACCTGGCAACACTGGAGAGGGAGGGTCCACAGGTGTGGCCCTTCCCACGTAGGCTCTCAGGTAGGAGAAGAGGAGGGGACGGGCATGGCCAGCACCTGTCCGCCACCTGGAAGAGGGGAGGCCCCGTCTCTCGGATGCACACAGGGATGACTGTTGCAGTATGTTGAAAGCCCTTCCTTCAAGGCCTCAGTTTCACAGTCAATCAAGAAATCACAGGTGAGGAATGTATAGCAGGACACCATTTCTAAAGGACTCAGTCTTCCTGTCTGGGGTGAGTTTCTTATCTGCTTTAGGACTGAGGGAAGCAAAGGGGAACAGGAGGTTCTGGGGTGAGCTTTCTGTGATGTCTCTTTAAAGTCTCTTTTATCGTTTCAACTTTTCCTAGCATTTGGGTTTCCAGATCTGAAGACTCCCTGTGTGAAGCATTGTTAAAGAGGGGACCATCGCCACGGGGGAGTCCAAACCTTGGAACCCTCTCTGGGGCCCAGGTCTTAACCCAACGTTTCTACTGATGGGAGAAAAGCTCTACCCATTGTTGGAACAGTCCTGTTTGGGAACTGTAAGGTCAACCCTGACCAGGCCTTCCATCAACTCACAGGAGACAAGCACATAATGCGAAAGTTCCAGTTCCATCACTTTTCCCCGTTTCCCACAGTCCATGATCACAGAGACTGAATTTCTCTTTGGGCTGTGTAGGTGAAATCTATCTGCACTCTTCTCTTAGTTATTCCTCAAGGGAGGGTTGTTTTTCTGACATATTTCATAAGTTCACACCTATGATTCATGAGTTGTATGGAGGAATCGCTCACCCACAAATCATCTCTGAGCAATCGGTAAGTTTTTCTCCTTCCTAAGAGGAAATCCTGGCAGAGAGTGTCAGTAATTTTGCTTGGCTAGCTGCAGAAATGTGTAACTTTTGAACCTCTGTTTGGAAGCACCCTGGAGGGAGGAGCTGATCCCCTGCGACAGAGCCCACCCTGTCACAGCCCTGGAACAACCAGCCTTGACATTGCTAAAGAGTTTTCCCAAAATAAGAGTATCTGGGTGAGCTCTGGACAAAAAGCTCTCCAGCTGCATCTGTGGCCCCCAGGACAGCCCACTGGCTCCCTTTTGATACCTGTGCTGTGTGACTGCTGCACCAGAGGAGGGGCAGGCAGGACAAGAGGTGATCAGTTTCCCCCTGGTGTTTGGTGGGGGCCCAGTACACTCAAGAACTCTCTGCTTCTAGACACCAGCGTGTATGTGTAGGACCAAAAAAGCATGTTCTGAGCAGTGTAAATGCTAACTCTGGACTTGCTGAGCTCTGGTGCGGGGGCTTTGAGTTCTGCCAGCTGCTTGTTCCTGGGTCAGAAGGCAACTTTCAAGAGCGGTCTGTACTCCACGCCGCTATGGCTCATCCTGCTTCTCATGGGTTTGGGAGGCGTTTCCGTCACAACAGAGAATCACGTCAGGATCAGCCAGGAGCTACACTGAGGTCTGGTCTTGCTATAGGTGCGGAAGGATGACTTTTCAAGTCCTGGCCTGGAGCTTGCATCCTTCTGAGAGAGAGGTAGCAGGATCTAATGGGGAAAGGTCTTGCTGGACGCTGGCTCTTTCCAAAGGAGTGACTGATATTCAAGAACGCAGTTAACAGAGAGCCATGGGCTCCCTCTGGAAGTGAGAATCAGGCACTGCATAAGGTGAAAAAATAGGAAGATTCTTCCCTAAGATGATTCTAAAGGCTACTGGAGCCCGAAGGCCACTGCTGCTGCTGCTGTTTGAAGGCAGGCTGGCTGTCCTTTGACTGTCGAACCCCGCCCCAGTTCCCACCCCTCCCAGCTGTTGTGCAGGCCCTGGGTCCTGGGCTAAGATGCTAAGGACCTCTCAGTTCCTTTCAGAGATGTAAGCTGAAGCTCTTTCCTACAGGAGGAAGCAGTGTAGGGCTTGTTCAGAGTGTTTAAAAAGCCTGCTGAAAGTCCAGTTCTCAAATTACAATCCAGGTGACTTTTGAGTTTCTTTTTTCAACTAATAAAGGGACCCTTGATACCTCATTGTAACCTGGAATCCAGAGATGATAAGAGTCTGTGATGTCTAACAATCCCCAGAGGTGTCTTAAGGTCCTCTTTCCTCTTGCCCTAGCCTTGGGTTCCCACAGAGAGGAGTAGACCAAGAGCAATCATGAGCCTGTGCCTAAGAAGCACCTCATCTCAGCTAAACAGTTCCACAGGCCCAGGGTCCCCTGCAAGGGGAATCAGAGACAGGGCTGTCCTATTGTCCAGATAATGTAGAACTGTAGTCTGGAATAATTAAAGCAGGACAAGTCTAGAGAAAGGGCGGGTCCAAACAGAGGCTGGCTCTGTACATCTCTAGGGCAAGACAGGCAGTTATCTGAGTGGCTTTATCAAGAGGATCTTCAAATAAAATGTAGAAAGAAAGGGTGAAGCAGAATGGACCGGAGCACAGAGAAAGGCGCCTTTCATATCAAAAGCTGAGTAGAACCCTGTGTTTTGAGGATTCCAGGAAGAAAGAGTATACAGCAGACATGACAGGCTGAAAGGCGCCGCCCCTCAAGTACCAGGCAGAGGCCTTGACCGAGTCTGCACTCTCCACTGGCTTTTCAACACCCAACAAAGGAGGGCTGCCCGGTCTGAGGGGACCCAGGCCCTCTCCTGCTCTCCAGGCATGGTCACTTGTGAGCCTCGGGCCTCAGGGGCTATGGTTTTCAGTGAGGGAAAGAAGTTGGGATGCAGGCGTCCAGTCCCCTAACCTGCCCGGACCTCTGGATTAACCTGTGTCCATTCTAGGAGGCTGAGCACTGACACTGGACACACAGGAATGAGGGCAGTCAGGTGGGGTAAGATCTCTCCTCCCAGCCTGGGTGCTGGGCTTTCTGGCATAATCAGAAAGTCATGAGAATAAAAATCACCGCAGTGACAACTAACAGGGTATGAAAAATATCCAGGTACAGGCCCCTAGGTATGCCTGTGATGGTCACACAGACAGAGGCCTGGACTGGAGATCAGAAATCATGGCTCCTGAACCCAGGAATCAGCCTCTTTCCATCTGGACTTAGAGTCAGCCACGGCTCCTGAGCAGGGGTGAAGCCAGTGGGTGGGAGCTTGTGAGGGCGCCCAGCTCTCCTTGGTCTTCTTCTGGGACCACCTGAAAGGCCAGGGTGGATCCTCGACCCCTCACCATCCAGAGGCACCTTGCTTCCAGGGGCTCCCCTTGCAGACCAGGCAGAGGGCAGCGGGCACATTGCCCCTCTGGTACAGCAAGCTTATCACAGGCCTGTGCAAATGCCCTGATTTCCACACCTGTAGCGAGCCGGAAGTCCTAGCTCCTCCTTGGGTGGCCGATGCTGGGCTGCCCCTCTCTGATCTCGCTCTTCCTCCTCCTCAGCCTCCTCTGTCCAGCTACAAAAGACCTCCGAGGCTCATTTGACTGAGGAGTATAAAGAGGCTTCAGGCCTAATGTCTGCTTCCTCAGTTTCCTTCTTATGTCCCAAAGATTAGATTTCATGTCCCATTTAACAATGAGAAGTAAAGAATTCAGTTTAAACAAAGACTTAGCTTTCCTCTGTGTGGTTTATTGAGGGTTTATTGAGGGGAAGCCTCCACCGCCCTGATGAGTGCATGGTGACTCGGGGTAATTTAAAGGCCTAGGATGAGTCAGTCCTCTGCCAAGGGGTGGGGTGGGACACGTCTCATTGCCACGCGAGCGCCCCACCACTGAGGACCCAGCCCACTTCTTAGAGGGTTACCATTGGTCCCTGATATAGTCCTCAAAGCTCCGACAGTAAATCATACGTAATTCATCTCCAAGACCCCTGCTATCTGGAAGGCAGCTTGCTTTTCACTAGGGGTTAGTATCGGCTTTAAGAGCAGCATAATATCCCTCCACACTAGATGGAAGGATTGGCGCGAGTCTGGACGTGCCTCTTACGAGGATCATCAGGAGGCTCCCTAAGTCCTGTCTGAGCTGTCTTAAGCCTGTTGAGGAAAGGCTGGAGGGAGTAAAAATGCCAAATTCTCCCCTGCTCGGCTCCTGGCAGAGGCTGCTTTCAACTGGGTGAAAGCTCGCATTTGGGGGGCGGACCTGGGGGTTTACACACAGCTGCCGAGGTCCTAATGTTATTTGTGAGCCACAAATAACCTGGGCTGCAGCCTGCTTTGTTGGAGCAGCTTTGAGGTTTTCCATTACAGAGGAAAACACCTAGGCACCATGCACTTCTGCCCAGTTTCTCTTTCTTACAAGCCTGGTCTCACGGAAGGATTGTTTCACAGTTCGTTCTTCCCTGTGGCAACCATCCGTCACTGCTCAGACCACAGGCAGGACAAAGGTTCATGCACAAAACAACCAGGCACGGCCTCCCGAGAATCTGAGGGTCGGGGAACCCAGTGAATCTGTGTGCCTTCCAAGGGAGTGGTGGGTGGAAGCCTCACTTATGTTCCCCATCCCCCAAACAGGAGAAGAGAGGCCTAGCGTGGACAGCAGCCTGTCCCCGTAGAAGTGATGGGGCCCGAATCCTGCCTGGCCAAAGTCCCTGAACCCCTTTCTTCAAGGCTCAAGCTAATGGTGATGGCCTTGCAGTCCTCAGCGTCTCAGCCTGGAATCTTGTTCTGGTGGGAAGCTGTGGGAGACAGATGCCGTTCTGCCCTCAGCTGTCATCAGCCCGTAAGACTCTCCTAAAAGACGGCTTTGGTCCTACTAACACGCCTGGGGCGGCCCCACCTTAGTGTCCGCGCTGCCCTAGAGGGATCGCTGGTGAGGGAGAGACAGTGCCGTGTGCTAGTACATCTATTTCTGGGTCGATGCTAAGGGCAGAAAGGCAGGTAAATTGGGACTGAAACCTTCCTCAGGGTTTACTGATGCCCATTAGGTATACGTTATGATCACATTCATTACTGAGAATCTGTACCGGCACACAATGCATCTTGAGCCTTACTTTTCCTGTCCCACTGCCCGTCCTGCACCCTCCCTATATACACAAGCTTTGTTTCTACTTTTTCCTCTTTGTCGTTACTATTTTTCTTTCCCTTTTTTATTTGCTCCTCACCCCTTCTCTTTTCCCTTTGAGCATTTTCTTCCTATTTCTCAGTATCTATCATACATTTTGGACCTCATTTATGCTCTCAGTTTCTCACACTCAAGAAACTATATAGTATTTACACATCTGTGTTCTATTTATTTCACTTATGAGCATGGCCTTGAGCTACACCCATTTAGCTATAAATATCTAAAGTTTATATTTTTAATAGTAGTACTTCATTTATTAAAATATATCTTACTTATTCACTCATCACTTGATGGGTTTTGGGACTGTTTTCAAGATTTAACTATTACAAACTGAGCTGCTATAAACATGAGTGTGCATATATCACTGTATTATGAAGATTTAATTCTTTCATGTATATACCTAGCAGGGAAATATCAGGGTCAAATGGGACCTCAACTCCTACTTTTTCAAGAAATCTTCACAGTGGTTGCACCAGTATATATTTCTACCAACAGTGGAGAAGGGTCCTTTCTCCCCAAAGCCTTGCCAGCATTTATTGTTGGTTGATTTCTTGATAACAGCCATACTTTCTGGAGTGAAACAGAATCTCAATGTTGTTTTCATCATTATCTTTTGAGCTACCAGTGATGTTAATATTTTTCTTTTGTTTCTTTGCTACCTTTACTTCTTCATCTGAAAAATGTCTGTTTATTTCAAATGCTCATTTTTTAATCAGATATTTAATTTTGGGGGTCTGATATTTTTAAGTTCTTTATATGTCCTACATAGTAGTCATTTTTTGAAGAATAGCTGATAAAAAATTTCTCACACTGTAGGTTATCTTTTTGTTCTGTTGGTTTATCTTGCTCTGCAGAAGATTTTTACTATGATGAGATTTTAGTTGTTAATTCTTTCTGCTACTTTTCATGCTGTTGAAGTTTTTCTCAAAAAGATTTTCTCTAGGCCAGCATCTTGAAGTGTTCTACTTAACCTATCTTCAAGAGGGTTAATGTTTCTGTTTTAATATTTTGTCTTCAGTCCACTTTGATTTCACTTTAATACATGATGAAAGATATAGGTCTAGCTTTAGTCTTTGGCAGAATGAAACCAGTAGAGTTTTTATTTGAGGTATACTATTTCCAGATCTACTGTACCATCACAGAAAGGACAAGAAAATCATAAGGCTACTCAGTAAACCGACAGGGCACAGACTTCTGTCTCTTCCATAGAACCACAGTGTAGCAAGAATATATTGCAAGAAGACAAGACACTAAAACCTTCACTTGAGACCTACCTCATATTAATTGTAATTTTAGCTGGCAGTTCCAGATGATGATAAATGAAGGTAAGAGCAGAAAGAAGAAGTTATGAGAGTTCCATTGGAAATGATAAGCAGAGAAAGCTCATAATACAAGCCTATCCGGAGGTAATTCCAAGTGCTGACCTCTCTCATGATGTTATATGTATACACCTTTACCCTACACAGTGATCACATTCATAATATACCGTAATTCTTTCCTCTCTCATTTCCCTCTCCTGCCTTCAACTTCAATGCTCTCCTTCCCAATTTACAAAAACTGTTTCCGTTTTTACCTACAATTTTCTCTTTGTCTTAAAATTCCTTTTTCTTTCCTTTCCTTACCCTCTCTGTCATTTTTCCCCTTTCTATTTTAACAAGTTCTTTCTCCTTCTCAATATCTACTCCCTATTAACACTTCAAGTTTCTCATATAAGAAAAAAGATGTGTTAAGCTTGGGTGTCTGATTTATTTTACTTAAGATTATAGCCCAAAGATGCATCAGTTTACCTAAAAACGTCTATAGTCTTGTGCTCCTGATCTTATATGAATACACACAGTCCCAGAAAGGGCTGTTTCAAAGGGAATGAGTTCAAAAGAAAAATATCTGTCTTCATTTGTTTCTCTAGGCCTGGCTGAGTCTGGGGTCTGGACAGGGAACCTTATTGAGTGTCCAAATTTCAACCCAAACCCACTTATTTATTCAAAAGCAGTAGTGCTGCAGTTAAGCCTGGATTCTGAGGTTTTAGTTTATAAAAAACAACTCATATATTAAAATTTTTGTCTTAAAAGGAAAACACAAAAACAGGGCTTTTAGTTTCAGCTTTTTGCTGAATGGCAAAAGTTTGTGTTTGGCGTGGTTGTCACCGTCCATGTTATTTCTGCAGCTGTGCATGTGCCGACACTGTGTTGGACTCGGCTCACATGGTGACAGAGGGCTCTGTGTGTGAGCTTTGATTCACCCCCACTGGTCTAGAAGTGGGAGAAGCTCTGAAAGCTGTCAACTAATTCAGCACACACTCAGTGAGAGAGGGGTCCTGGACGCTGAGTCTGTGTCTCTCTCCCAACCTTCTAACCCTTGTTCTTGTGTTCTCCCGTGACTGGACCATTAAACAGGCTGCATCCTTGAGCTGATCTAACTGCCTCCTGACAGCAGTAAACTAAGCTACTACAATGTAGCCTGAAAGAGCTGAAACTGCTGAGAATCGGAGAGCAGAGCTCCTTTCTGATTTGTGGAAAGGGAACCATGATCTGTTGTGGGAATGAAAGAAAGAGCAGGAAGGGCTCAGGAGAATCAGAGCCGCCAAGATGTCCATGGTGCAAATTCAGTTAGACCAGAGTCGGCAGCTGGCTGGCAGGTGTGGAAGGGCGGAGAGACGTGCTGTGTCCCTTTTGATGATCACATTTCAGTGAATTGGTTTCAGTCTTTAGGAAGAGGCTTCTGAGCTGAAGACAATGCAGTCCCAAGTGTGAGAGCTTCCTAGTAGAAAGGAAGTCCAGGGGCTAAGCCGGGTGGACACGTGCTGTGGTCCTGCCAGAAGCACTTCAATGGGGTCTGGCCCCAGAGCCATGGCCATGTGCTGCTGGAACACAGGGCGTCTTGGCGGCTCTCGGCCTCCAGGCTCAGAACTGCCCTGGTGGGCTGAGATTTCTGTGGTCCCCGTTCACGGCCAAGACCAGCCCTGTCTCTGAACAGCACGGTCTTCAGTTGCATCGTTTGTTCACTCTGTAAGTTTCTCAGACAAACAAAAACAGAAAAATCAGTTGTAAACAGTATTATTCTGCCAAAAATATTAAATATTCATCAGAGAGAAGGAAAACACACTGATTTGTACCAAAATTTGGATGTACTTAAAGAAAGGGGAGTATCAGAGAAGAAAGAAATGAAGACAACATATCATATAGTATTCTTATTCTTTACTGACCTAAAAGAAAACTCAGTTAATGTAGTAACAATAGTTCTATTTAACTGTTACACTATTTATAATTAGCTTCAAAATAGTGAACATTGAGTTACATAGAGATGAGTAAAAGAAATGACAGTAACATCATGAGAGATGGAAAGGGGTTTGAGAAGATGACATTGTAAGCTATGTGTACTATTCATGAGAAGACTTGGAGTTTTTTTGGAATTGTGCTCAAATTACTTTAAAATGATATAAAATCTAGAGCAACACTTTACGGCTTGTTTCTGGATTTCTCCCCCAAAGCCTCAGGCAGTCAGAAGTGGCTGGATCTAGAGTGTGTAATGCTGGGATCAAAGGTGTTTGGTTACTAAATTGACTGATTTGGTTTGGTTCTGGGCAGGATTAAGAACCTCCACCCTGTATACAAGTGCCACCCTCCTAAGGGTGGGTAACCTGGAAGGGATGTAAGGGGCAGAAAGGTGAGCATCACGTGCTCATGCTTGCTGCTTGCTCCTTACTGCCTCCTGCCCGCCCTGCCATGGACTGTTTCTCCTCTGTGATGACCCTCTGCTACACCACCCTCACTCTTCCTTGGAGCCAAGCACTTATGGACTGAGATCTCTACAAACTATGAGCTAAATAAACCTTTCTTCCTTTAATTTTGGGCATTTGCTTTTTTTATTCAAATCTTTATTGGTACGTTGTATATATACATCATCATCACATTCAACATCAAAGTTTGTATCAGAGTATGACATGACTTGATTCTCATTTTTCCCATTCCCTCACCCCCTGAAATCCTCCACTGCCTAGATACATAAGCTTTGTTTCCTTTTTTATTACTACCACATTCTTTTCCCCCTTGTTATTTACTCATGCCCCCTCTTTCCTTTTAAATATTTTCTATTTCACAATATCTGCTATATACACTAGGACTCATTTACATCTTCATTTTCTCATACCAGAGAAAAGATATGACCATTTTGTCTCAGCCACAAAAGTAACTAAGACAAAATTCAAAAAAAAATGTGTAAGTTAAAAATATATTCAATAGCTTATAAGAAGCATTCAAAAGGAATACTAACAAATAAATAAAACTGAGGAAGGTAGAATGTTTAAAGAAGAAAAGTAACAAACAATGCTTGGAAACGGACAAACATCATAGGTACAGTCCAGCTATATTAAGAATCACTTTACATATTGTACTACACAGAGTAGAGATTATTAGAATGACGCAAAATATGTCTCATATATTATATATTAGAAACACATTCTAAATATTTAAGGGCTAACTGAAAGTAAAGGAAAGAAAGACAAACTAATCTTCATAAAGATATACCTGATGAAGCTGTATAGATTTGAGATAAATCAAAATATAAACCATGGAATGTTACCAGGGGTAAAGAGAATATATCCCAATGATAAGAAAATCAATTTTGCAAGAACACAATCAGATAGTAAAAGTAAATTAGATACAACATAAAATAAATGAAAAACAAATCCATTACTATATTCAGGTAATTCAACATGCCCTAGCTAACAATCAGAAGAACAAATAACACTGAAGAAACAAGGATACAGGAAAACTAAACAAAACTATTAATCAACCTGGCTCTCTTTACAGTTTCAGGATACTCTATATCAAGCTATGCCATATTCTGAATCAGAGGATGCACTAAATGAGCATAAGGAAAATAAGGATCATACTAAGTATGTTCTCAGATCATAATGGAATTTAATGAAAATGAATGACACAGTTAAATTTCTAAAATATTATGAAATGAAACAATTCACTTTTGAATGACGTAAAAATGAAAGAAGTCTCCAAAGACATTAAAATTAGTTTTGTGCTAAGTGAATATGAAAATGAAATGTCAAAATTTATGCAAGGGAGAGGATGTAGTACTATAGAGCAAAATAAATTTGTAGCATTGAATGTACATATGAGAAGTACCTAAGACAACAGCTTTCATGCCCAATGAGGGAAGTAGAGAAAAGACAGCAGAGTAAACCTAAGGAAATTAGAAAAAAAAAAAAAAGCAAAATTTTAAATAGAAAACAATTTAATTGGAAACAAGAAAATCATAAAGAAGAATTAATGTAACCAAATACTGAGTTTTTGAAAAATATCAGCA
Source organism: Petromus typicus (assembly GCA_004026965.1). NCBI lineage: Eukaryota > Metazoa > Chordata > Mammalia > Rodentia > Petromuridae > Petromus > Petromus typicus. The sequence continues at coordinate 6,225 of PVIR01013882.1, read as the reverse complement.
AAACTGTACACGTCAGCGGTGGTCAAGTCAGTCTTCGTTCCTGTCAGTCTCAAGCGGCCCCTCCCATGACAGCCGCAGGGAACAAGGGTCAGGAAGCGCTGCAGCCAGACAGGGAGCCTGCAAGAGCACGGTGGAGACTGGGAGGGGGACCTTCGCCATCTGCCTCAGACAGCCAGGAGAAGCAGTGTGCTGCCTGGGCAGAGGCGCAGCAGGGAGGCAGGACCACGACAAGAGACAGTCCTGGCATGAAAGCACTGAGACGCTGGCGACACTTTCAGAGGCAGGCCCAGCACTTTTGAGGCCCAAGCAGAGTGGGCCCAGTGCACTGAGCACACAGGGGGAAGGTGAGGTCAGCACTGCCCATGTCTAAGGCGACTATGTCCGTGAATCATCAGCGTATACGAACAGTAAAGTGTGTAGGAGAATGGCACGTCAGCAACATTACATGGAAACTACCCTGCAGCTACTTCAGGTCACTGCTCGGCATCCTAGATGACCCTAGTTTCTGATCCAAAGAACACATACTGTGATTTTATATTATTGCTACACTTTACTTTCCATTTGCAAGTGGGAAATAGAGTTCATATCAGAGAGCAATGTGAACATTCCACGTGCACTAGCCTCACCCCGAAGTGCAGAGGAAGATGAGGGATCTGAAGTGACAGGGTCTGTGTGTGCACGCAGTGCCATGGCAAGAAGCATGCTGGGACGGTGTAGCGGACATTCGATCTCGGGTGGGCGTGTCCTGGGTCCCGGAGCAGGAAGATCGGAGCTAAGCCTGGAGGAGACGTCCCGTGGTGTTTCAGGTGCCCCGTCCGACTCACAGGTGACCTCGGCGCCGCCACAAGCATCCTGGACACCCACTGCTTCCGGTCCCCACTTTCTTCTGCTGTTTTTTCCTTCTGAAGATGGGAAGTTGGACCCTACAATCTGCCCACACCCTGAATCAGCACCCCTGCAGCAAGCCATGTTCCCACTGAGCTTCAATTCCCAGATTCTCCAACTGATTGACGATTTTACTGTATCCAGTTTACATATGCAAAATAAACTTAAATACATTAACATATAAATCTGTTAATGGAGAAGCTCAGCCAAAATGTAAGACATCTGTTCATTTGCAACTCTCTGAAGGTAAATTCGGTTAGAGGTTAAGGGAGCATATGTCCTCAAATTGTGCTTTCATGATATTTCAGATAATCACAACTAAAGGTAACACATCATAAATCTTGACCAGAAATGTGAAATGAAGTATTCACTTTAAATTTCCATCATAATATCTCCCATAGCTCTTGGAAGAGGAACAAATTTCCTTGTGGTAGTTTCCCATTTCTCCAGCTAGAGAAAAATCCTGAACTAAACATAAGTTATAAGTAAGTAAATAAATGTTTAGCAAATCAAATTATCCCAAGTGTCATGTTTCTTTGCTGTTGTTCAGCAAACATCCATATGAACAATTGATATGTAACTTTTATTTGTTAGAATGATTCTAAATTATATTTAGTGTGGAAAACAGGTGAGGTATGTAATTTAAGACTTGTGATTGAAATTGTTCATTTTCAGGTCCAACTGATTATAAACACAGAACACTCATCCCTGGAGCTTTGCCTGTCCTATTCCAAGCTCCACTATTATGTCCTTTAATTAGGGAATCTTATACTCATTTGCATGTTTGACAGACAAGGCATTTTTATGAGTATAATAAAGATAAAATACCACAAGGTAAGTTATCAAGATGGTAGAGATAATAAACAAGGTTATAAAAACAACTTTTGTGTTGATGCATGGAAAAAAGTTCCTCTTTGGAAAGGAAATGAAGCATTTGTGCTGCTCAAAGAAAACTAAACGCGAGCACTGGGATTGGAAGGTGACAGCCGGGACCTGAGGAGAAAGCGCTGAGCCCCAGAGGCAGCCACAGGAGGGTCTGACTGCAGGGAAACGGCTGCTCCAGCCTCGAGCTGCGGGTCCGAGGTGAAGAAGGGAAGGGCAAACGCAACAGGAGACCTGTATTTGTTAGAGCGTCTTAAGCATGTTCAAGCTCGCCCCTAAATGTATTCAATTACAGAGTGAAGGAGAGAAAATACTGATCAGATAAAATCCATTTCATCATCAAACTCCCGAAAACATTAAAGGTAAGACATTAAATGCACTCGAGATCCAACGTCCAAAGGTGCTGGAAATAAGAATCCTGTGCAGAGAGCTCCGCCCAGAGGAGCTTAAAATGACTTCGTGTCCTTCGGACAGTAAGGCCGTTGTGGGCTTCCGCTCTGCCCGCACGTGTGCAGGGGCCCAGGCACCTCCTTCATGCTCACCCCCGCAGGCCTGCAGTGAGGTCCGGCAAAGGTGCTTCCGTCTTGTGCCGTGAGCCTCTTAGCAGCAGTCCTGCTGCGCTGCTTAAAACAGGAATTAAAATCAAAAAACTATCTTCCTCTTCTGTAATGATATTAAGCTTTAAAGTTCCTAAGTCACGTGAGAATCGAAGGAAATCATCCTCCTGTATTTCATGTGCCGCTCACAGAAGGTTTCTTCTGCCTCTGGTTATACAACATTCAGGCATTTGCTTCCTGGGGAGTTGAGCCTAATCTGAGGCTTCTACCAGCGGGAGAATTTCTCTTAATAACTTGCCTCATTTAACTATTTAACTTAACTCCGTAATTTCTACAGCAGAGTATCACTTTAGACTTCGCAGCATTGTTCGCGCTTGCGCAGTGGGATCAGCTTTAGGGTCTGTCTCTATTTTATACTGAGTCTCAAATTTATCCAGAAGCCTGTCTCTTCCTTTGATGGAGGTTATTGCCTTCTAGTGTATTGCAAGTTCTTTTCATTTCTTGTTTTAATCATTTTAGATTCTCCCTTGTTTTCTGAATGTGTCTGATTTCTGTGAATGACAGTTGTGCATGTCCCAGTCCAAATCTGCATTTGTGAAAATAGACCAAGAATTTGAAAGTTTTTGAAAAGGCTGCCTTTTCATTAGTAACATATACCATATTTATAAGCGAAGCCAATCCACAGGGCAGTCTGTCAGAGCTTCTGATGAATGACCACATAATCCAAGGGCTCAGAGCCCCGCTGGGGCTCAGAAAGGCCTGTGGTTCAGCCATGGAGAGCCCGTAAAGCGCAAGCCAGCCCTGCCCACTGTTTCTTACACTCTAGGGCAGGCAGTCAAACCTCAAACCAGGCTGCAAGCTTCAGTTTGCGGAGGCGACCTGCACCACTCTGTCCCGTGCAGGTGCTAAGGCTTTAGACAGTGTCAGAAGTTGTGTCCAGCACCTGCAGAGCTCAGAGCATGCGTGCTCGTCAGCCCATCAGAGCCAGGAAGAAGACAGACTTTTCTGCATGAGTCCCTCTCCCAAAGCACCGTATTCAGGCAAAGTGTAAGCACAGCCTGACTTCTCTGCACCAGGGTGGACCCATATGTGGAAGCACGCACTCTGAGGCTTGAGGGCCGCTGGCAGGACACATCTTCCAACCACCACCCATAAGGGTTAGGAAAATTGAAGCTTAGGGTCATCGGCACATTGGCTCTCATCTGATCTTCCAACCGGGTTTCTCACTGCCAGAGCTTCTGAGTGTTTGCTGGCAGCTCAGACGCACTCCCGCAGCTCCTCCCCTCGGGGTCAGCGGGGTGCTGGGCCCTGCACTCCTCCCAGAGCCATCGTAGGCGGGCATGCTGAGCCTGGGACCCATCACACGTGGGAGACCTGTTACGTCCTGGTCCCTCCACAGGGCACACTGCCACGTGGGCCTCGTGGCCAAGTCTGAGCCTGGGCTGTGGGCAGGCTGCAGGAAACTTCCCCACACGCCACATTAACACTCCACACTCCACTGTGTAGAGCTTATAGTTCAATCCGTCAAATGAACACAACTAGCTTTACGGCCCCCGAGAAAATTTCCAATAAATGAAAGAGATTTTTTCTTGATTTGATTTTGAAATATTGTAGAAATAAATCAAAGTAAAGGCCAGTGATTTTATTTTCTTTTTATTAGAAATAGAAATCTATTTATTACGGTGAGATTCCTGGAAAAGGGAAGATACAACATACATATGAGACAGATGCAGACACTCGAAGGGAAGCAGCACACAGGAAGTTCAGAGCGGGGAAGTGAGGCAGCCGCTGGCCACGGTCAGGCCCGAAGAAGGGCAGTTACCTCCTGCTTTGGAAGGTGTGAGATTCCCAAGGTGAGGCCCAGAGTAGTCAGGAATGCAGCGGCTCTTGCTTCCCTCGGATAACGCCAGCATGAGCAGAGGCGGGCCAGTCCCTGGCCACGGTGCTTTCTTGCCTCAGACAGCTTTAAATAATGTAAGAAGTATTCACTGAGAAATACGTTATTTGTGGTGTATTTTGTTACTTTAGAGTGCCTTCTTAGCGTTTTCCTGTTTGAATATGTTTCCCCAGCTCTCTCGCACTCGCCACCCCTTACCGAGGAACAGGTGATGGGGTGGGGCGCCCAGAGCCGCAGAGGGGGCTGGGGGAGGCCGTGCTTCTGTTGCCATCTGCCCCAGGGTTCAGTTTTGCTACTAGTATCAGAAATAGATATGTGAGTTGTTTTTAAAATGAAGAACATTTTAAAATTATAGTTCCTAAATCTCTGACAATCAACCCAAGAGAAATTTTATGTCTTATTTGTACTATAGTTATATTTGACATGAATTTTAGAGAAATATCTCAGTTTAAAATTGGCTTCCTATGTAGTACTATTGTATTTATATTTTATTTTAATTAATTCATTTATGGTATATGCAGTTTGAATATTTTAATCGACTCTACCTGTGTTTTTTCTTTTATAAAGTTTTCCCATAAAACAAATTTTCAAACTCATTTTATCATGAAATTTTGGCAAATATTTTAAGTGTTTTATCACATTTGCTTTTATACTTCGTTTTGAAGTCCTTTTATACTGACTGTCCGTAACCAGCACACCCCGGCCTTGGAACCCCAGCCGTCTGTCCGTCCCCAGGGCCCAGACACCCAACACCGAGGCCAGGCTGAGGAGCACTGCTGCTCGCTGTGGGCTTCGTCTCACCCCCTCTCGCTGCTCATCGGTCATTATTTCTACGACGTGCCGCTGTCTGCTGGGCAGTCTTTCTTCTGTTTGTCCAGCTAGAATGTTGGTGCTGCTCTCCTCTCTTGCTGTGGCCCAAGTGCCGGATGACGTTCCCCGAGGATGTGCGGAGGAGAGAAAACGGCCGGCTCACCAGGTGGGTGAATGGAAGATGGATGTTTTCTCTGGCTGTCATGTTCTTATGCATTTCAGTTACCAGTGGGAGACTCATAAAATTTGTTTAAAACTGTATTTTTTTAATTTTAAATTTATTTTACATAGTTTCAGTACAAGGCACAAAGATATTTACATTCTGGCCTGATGTTGAAAAATCACCCCACAGAGGTGCTGTGCCACCTCCCCGAGATGTCTTCTACATTCCGTGTTTGTATCCGCGACCTTAAGGGAACCGCAGGCCTCCTCCACCCTCAGCCATTCACCCGTTCACCGGTGTTCATTCCTTCAACGGATCCGTGTAAAATGCCAGCAGAAGAGACTGCTGTCCACCTCCTGCTAGAGACAGCACGCAACCTTTCATCCCTATGTTGATGGATCTGCCCACTATGGTATGAACAAAAGCAACCGCCCTGACGTCTGGACACAGCGGGATGGTGTCTGGCTGGCAGTTCTGTGGCTGCACAGACAGAAGCTTCCTGCGCCATCAGGGCTGAGCCGGAGCGAAGGCCAGGGACAACTGTAAGGAAAAGCAGAGAGGGGGAGGGGCGCTGCCGGTGGGCCGGAGCTGGCTGCGAGTTAAACCACAGCGCGGGGCTGAGGTGGGCGTGGGGATGCCTGAACTGGCAGAAAAGTAAGCAACTTGGAACGTGCGTGATCGCTGGAGAGCAGGACGATGAGAAATGGGGAAAAGGCGAAAGTATACACGTTCTCAGAGATATTTTCATATCTTAAGCCTCACCTCGTGTTCAGACATTTATCTGCTGCAAGGCATTTGCTGAGAGCCAACATCCGCAAATCAGTCACGTGGCATCAACCTCCAAACTATTCCCACGCTTTGCTCAGGCTTTTAAAGTAATCAAACCTGTCAAGTCTAACGTCAGTAGCATTTAATTTATTATTTTATTTATTATGTTAATTCAATTTAAAGATAAATAACCATATTATTTAAAGGTAACTTTTACAAATGTTGTCCTTGAATACTCAGGGGTGATTGAACTTTTTAAAATA
>PVIR01013881.1:0-41391 GCA_004026965.1 Petromus typicus | reverse complement strand
CTAATATCTCTGCTACAATTTTTAGCACACTTTAACTAGTACAAAAGTCATGATTTTCAGAATTAACTTATTTAGTTAAACTTACAGTTCAAATGCATAACCATTCCAAGATAAAATAGGAAGTACTAGCTGCTAGGCAGACTTTCTGATGAAGAATAGCATTAGCTTTGGGGTTTAATGGAAATCCCTGCCAAATGTCATAATCAATTAAGCAAGTACATGTCAAGAGAAAGAACTCCATATGGTTTAACCTTGCCAAACTTATATGCTTCAAGATAGGGCCATTCTTTTCAATAGGAGCCATTAAGAACTGTTAATATTTTTCCAGTTCTTATTTTAATAAAACACCTCAGAAAATGCTGTCATATGGAGAAGGTTGAATGAAAGAATTCCTACAGCTTACCGGGGGGTGTTGTATTGAAATGAGGATGAGGCCTTGGTTATGAGCTTCTTGTGGCTTCCTATTTGTATAGGTGATGTAGATGCATCTTTTCTAACTTCTGGCACTGTCCCTGGATAAACAATAAAGGAAATAAGTTGGGTATTCAGTAAGAGTATATGAAAAGTCCATTATAGAATCCTCTAAATTCAAAGACAGGTCATTTTTTTTTACTCCTTGAAATAGAAAAATGACAGACACAAGAATTCAGTGAGTGATTCTGGTGCTGCAAATAGAGTCAACATTGTCATGTATATGTTTTCAAGTACATCTGTACAATAATAGACTACCTAGAGGTTTTCGTTATAAACCAAATAGTCTGTCATATCCCTGGAGATTTGGATTTGTTATGAAATGCTCAAGAAAGTAGTATCTCGATTCCTTTGAGTATGATAAGATCTTTCTTCTTGACAAGAAAAAATTCTAGCACTTTTAATCTGCAAATCTTCTAAATTAAAATGACGCTCTTTAGAAGCTTTCACAATAGATGTAAATTCTGAATCTACGGTAGGCTTGTACAGGTCTTAACTGATTGAGATGCTCAACTAACTCATTACTCTAGGACTCTAGGCAGATTCCTAAACAATAGTTTATCTTTTACAGCATCCAAATTCCAAATCAGATTCCAAATAAATGTTCTGGCTAATCTGGATCCTGCTCCTATCTGACAAGCAAAATGTAGCAGACAATTATTTATTTCTTCCAGAATGCTCCATAAAAAGATATTTATAGATTTTTTGGCTCGATTTTTCTATTATATATTTTTCAAAAACCACAAAATATCTTTGTATTTATCTTGGAAGACTATAAGAATCTCATTCAGTTTTCTCTTGGTTTTTGAGAACTGGTTCCCAAGAAGTTAGGTGAGATGATCCAATCTTTCTTTGAGGAAAGAGTATTCAAATTACACAAAGTTAGCTTTGTTCAGAATACTATCTCTAAAAATTCCAAGAAAGTATGTTAACTCTGAGAATGACAACAGTTTTGGTGTAGTCAGATAAATCAAGGCTTGGAGAAGGTTAGAGTCTTATATCTGCAGAGATTAGTATCAAAATGGTTATCATGCCAGGTGTGCTGGCACATGCCTATAATCCCAGCTGCTAAGAAGGCTGAGGCAGAAGGATCACAAGTCTGAGGTCATTGTGAAATTTAGTGAGAGCTCACTTCAAAACAAGACAACAAAAAATGGAGAAAGTTTAGTGTAAAGGCCCTGGAGCGCTCTTCAATACTGTAAAAAAGGCTGGGCCTACAGCTCAATGGTAGAGAGACCCTCAGTTACAAAAACAAGTAACAATAAAAACTCACAATACAAGAACAATAAAACCTATTGCTCCTGGTACTTGTTTTTCAAAAGTTCTGTTTTTAATATCAGCTATTCCCTATTATGCACAGATATAAAAGACCATTTGTCTAATTGTGCAAATCAATTTCCTTTGTAGTCACATACCTGTGGGACCCTCCATACAAGTCAGTACATACTGATACTAGACATAACTCCATAAGCCTTTGGAGTGTGGTCAGATGGTAAGTATCTACTGAATACTCATGGGATTGATTAAACTCAGGCTTTGTTTATAGAGAAAGGGAAGACAAGTGTGAGAGTAAGGAAAAGGGATACTCTTAACAGTTCTGCAAAGACACTGTTAAGCTCCAGGCAGTATAAAGTAATAATAACTACAAACATACACTGTACGCTTAGGATCTGTCAAGTACTATTCCAGACAGTTTTCATACTTTAGTATTTGACTCTTCGGAAACTCACTGAATTTGGTACTCTGTACACCTTGAAAATTTTACCCTGTACCTGTCATTTGTTTGGTACTCAATATGCTGGAACTTGTTGGTGTTGAGTTGTGCATGACTTGCTATCCACTCCTACAAAAATTTTGTTTAGTATTTATCGTTTTTGGTATTTGTTGCACTTCCCAGGACAAATTACCAATGAGTACCAAGGTACTACTGTATCACATCTGTCCGTCCATCCATCCATCCATCCATCCATCCATCTATCCATCTTCTTAACTGCCTCTTTGGCTTATAATTTGAACACCATTTCTACAAATTATTTGTATATAAATTATACAGATAAGGAAAATAAATAACAGGGAATTTATGTGAGCTGTCCATGGTCATAAAATTAGTAAGGAATGGCGTCGGCATCCATGTGTAGGTAGTTAATGAAGAGTTTTCCCTCTTGTACTGCTGTATAGTATGAAAAATCTGAGAAAGTAAGAACTGGGAGAGATTATGTTTTTTTTTTAAGGTTTTTGAGACAGGGTCTCGCTTTGTAGTTCAGGCTGGCCCTGAGCTCAGCCTCAAACTCACATCACAGCAATCCTCCTGCCTCTGCCTCCCCTTACAGGCATGAACCACCATGCCCAGCACTGTGGTATGTGGTACTGGTTGCTGCTGGGCATGAGTCTCCACACCCAGTATGGTATGTGGATACCAGGGATTGAACCTGGGTCCTTGCGCTTGCAAGACAGGCGCTGGAACCACTGAGCTAAATCCCCGGCTCTGGGAGAGATTATGTTTGCCACAGGACCAGGAAGTTTTGAGGCAGGAGGGAGAATTTTGATAGGAAAAATATAATATCAAATTTTGAATCAGAGATATTAGCAAAAGCATTAAATTAAAATACCTAAGGATAAATGTTTAATTTATTAACAAATATTTATCGAGTACCAGTGGGCTCTTACTTTTTATTAAAACTCAATAATTAGAAATCTCAAGGTTTTTACACTGAGCTATACACCCAGCTTTTTAAAAACCTTTTCTCTTTAAATTTTGGGGACAGGGTCTCACTAAATTGCTAAATAGCTCAGACTGGGCTTACCATACTCAAAATGGGGCTGTAATTTGAATATTTTGCTGCTCGGTGGCTTGAACCACTGGTGGCACATGCATGACTGTCCTCTGCATGACTGAACCACTTCTACTACCAGTAGTAAAAGCCACACAATGGGGCACTCATGCATGCACTTCTGGTGGTGCAAGCGGGGTAGGAATGTGTCAAACTTGCAAGGATTTCAGCTAGTTACTACAGTACTCAGGTAGATATAAAATCTCTTTTGAGACATCTTTTGCTCAATCCTCTGTATCCAAAGTATACCCGTACTGATTTTATACAGCTGCAGTTTTGTGAACTGATGGCTGCTGTAATTCTGGTTTGGAATTATTATGAAGAATGCTGCTGTGATAAAGGCTGCTAGTTACCAACCAAAATGCACTTTCTTTTTTGCAACTCTCAAAGTGCATAGCTATGTTTGTCAGTCCTCCTTGTAATTGTGTGTGGTCAGGTGGAAAACCAGTGGACACTGTGTATCCATTCTAGGTCTATCCTGCGAAAACCTTCTCTGGGTACTCTTTTATACTTCTCTTCCTTTTTACTGACCTGTTATAAGGGCAGAGTTGCTTCCTCTACAGTCTCAGAAAATACATATTTTAGGATTTGTGGGATGTATGGCTGATGCATACCTAGAAGCTCTGAGGTTGGAGCATGAAAGCAGCCACAGACAGTTTATAAACAAAAAAAGCATAGCTATGTTCCAATAAAACTATACTTGCATCAACAGCGAACTGGCCAGACTTCCTCAAGATCTAAGTTTGTTGACCTCTGTTATTGCAATGTCCACAAGGATCTTGGAAGGCACAAGAAATGTTCGAAGCATCATTTGGTGAAGCATAACTATCATCAAGTTGAATACCCAAGCTGGACTGTTAAAGAAAGAAAAGTATTTTCTCTTCTTTAGAGAGTGAATTTTTTCTGTTACTATACCTTAGACTTCCTCATTATAGCTGCAACGTGTTTTTTTGTCTGAGATATTCTTTCATATGTAAATTTAAAATTACTGAGATTCAGAGTACTTAGTCCTTGCTTTTAATAAATAATGCCAAAATATTCCCCAAGTGCTGATTGTGTGAATTCACACACTGACCAGTAGACAGCCATTGCTGATGCTCTACCTACTTCTGTTTCATTAATCTACATAGTGTGGTCATAGAATACAGAAAGATTAAAAATGAGGATATTATTAAAGAACACATTGCAGATCGTTCCTGGTAATGTACTTCCTCTAATTTATAATGCAACTGTCCCACCATTCTTGCCACCTCTGGAACATTCTGGAAGTCCTCTTTCATGAATGTCTGTCCATGGCTGACTTGATGTCCTGAATCGATTCAAAATATTTATTGCAGTTTCTGTCAAATAAAAACATTAGGTGTCCTTATCCACCTTATTCACTAAATCTGACATCATGCGACTTCTGGCTCTTCCTCAAAGTCAAAATGATGATGAAAGGTAAATGTTTGAATTGATTCAGGATCGGAAGTGGTCATGCTAGTGCAATGAGAGACACGAAGGGTGACTCCAGAGGTGCTTCAGAAGTAGCAAGAATCATGGTGGAGTGTTCGAAAAGAGGGAGGTTACTGGCCATGTGGGTTTTTTTTTTCTCTAATAAATGTTTTTAAAAATTTAAGCACTCATCATATTTGCTTATCAGACCTGGTATAAATCTATCCTTATGAGGGCTGAGGGTTTAGCTCAGTGGGTTCCAGTGCCTGTCTTACAGGTACAAGGGCTCGGGTTTGATCCCCTGATAACCACATACAATACTGGGTGTGAAGACTCACGCTAAGCAGCAATCAGCACCACATACCACAGTGCCGGGCGTGGTGGCTCACGCCTGTAATCCCAGCACTCGGGAGGCAGAGGCAGGAGGATTGCTGTGATGTGAGTTTGAGGCTGAGCTCAGGGCCAGCCTGAACTACAAAGCAAGACCCTGTCTCAAAAAACAAAAACAAAAACAAAAACAAAACAAACCTATCCTTATGAGGGTGTCATATAATACTGATTACAGTAGGTTTATAGTAAGTTGTGAAGTCAGAAGGTATGAATCTTCTAACTTTCTCCTTTTCAAGAATATTAGTTAACTAGGAAGCCTTACAAATTTATATGAATTTTAAGGTTAGCTTTCCCATTTCTATAAAATATATCACTGGAATTTTGATAAAAAATGAATCTGTAGGTTGCTGTGCGAACTATTCCCATTTTTATAATCATAAATCTTCAAATCCATGAACACAGAATGTCTTTCAATTTATTTATATATTCTTTAATTTTTTTTGGAGACATTTACACTTTCTAGTACATGAGTTTTGCAACTTTAAATTCATTTCTTAAATTTTGTTTTGATATTATTATAAATGAAACTGTTTTCTTAATTTCATTTTCAGATCTCATTGTTAGTGTATGAATCTAGCTAAATTCCTTCCATATGTCTAGTGAGTTTTTGTGCATTCACTAGGATTTTCTAATATCTATGTGATCTGCTAAAACAGATAGTTGATTTTTTATTTTTTTCCTCAATGCTTCTTTTGCCTCAACTGCAATGATAATGTGGTTTTTCTCTTTTCTGTCAATGTGTTGAATTATACTGACTGATTTTTGTAAATTGAGGCAGCTTTACACTCTTAAACTAAATTCCTATTGGTCATGATGTATATAAAGAATCGATTTTAAATGTGTTGTAGAATTCATTTTCCTACTATCTTCTTGAGAATACTTTCACCCACACTCCTAAGAAATGTTACCATATAGTTTTTGTTAGACTTTGCCTGGCATCAGTATTTGGGCCTCTTAAAATGAGTTAGGATGTATTTTTTCCTCTTGTATTTTATGGAAGAGCCTCAGAAGTGTTTGTGTAAATTATTTTTTTAAAGATTTGGTAGAATCCCCCAGTGAAGCTATCTATCCTGAGCTGGTCCTTTGATGGTTAAAATTCTTTCTTATAGGCCTATTCAGATTTTCTGTTCATTCTAGAATCAGCTTTGATACTTTGTGTGTTTCTAGGATTTTGTCCGTTTCATCATTTCATCTAGGTTATTTTAGTTTTTTTGTCTTTTGGTGCAACTATTCTTTGCTTTGCTGCTAATTTTTTACCCCAAGTGATAGCGGCATATTTTTTGGCTTACAGTGTTTTCAAGGAATGTCTTAGAGATAGTTGCTTCTCTGTCTTGACAAAGTGCATCAGAGTCATCAAGAACAAAAGCAGGTCCTGGATCAGCCATTTAGGGTATCCATACAGAGATCAAGAAAGATTCTTGACTCCCTGAAAGTAAGGCCAGCTCTGATTCCTCTAAAGCACAGGACTCTTACCTACACTTTAGGATGCCATCTTCAAGACTACTTCCATGCCGGGGCAGGGCTTGGGGTGAGGTCAAGTTGTAACTCCACGAAGCTCTTCAACCATCTTTCAGGGCCCTTTTTCCTAACTAAACACGTATTTGCCTTTCGTAAATCTTACACTGTCTTCTTGAATTCTGGTAAGGTTGATTCTTATTTTTTTTTTGACAGTTTTTCAATGTTTCTGGGGAGAACTGAGCATCTCGAGTTACCTACTCCACTATTCTTACTGACAAGCTCTTGATTCTTTTAAACATGAAAATATGTTTGATACTAAAACCTGACAAGTTTATTACACACAAACAGACACTGTACTCTGATATCTCTCAATTGTTATAATCATCAGACTAGCAAAAGAAAAAACAAGATCATCTTAATAGATGCAAAAAAGATCTGATGAATCTCAATGTGCTTTCAGACTTTCAGCAAACTAGGAGGGATATTTCTCAACATGATAAAAAAGTTATTTATGAAAAAGTTCCAGCTAAAAATCATACTTGGTGTATAGATGGCTGTCCATCCACCCTATGAGATCAGGAATAAGGCACAGAAATCTATTTATAACATTTTATTCTATAATGTAAACTGGTGATCTAGTTAGATATGAGAAATAGTCATATAAGTAAGCAGCTGTTATGGACTAAATTATGCCCCCACCTGTATCTATGTGTTAAAATCCTAGCCTCGAGTATTCTCTTGGATGTGATTATATTTTGAGATAAGAACGTGAAAGAGGTAATTAAGACCCCACTCTACAGCTTTTTCTTTGACACTAGCAATCAATCACCATAAAGACTTTGAAGGGATAAGCATATATTTTGCTTAAATCACTAAATCATTGCAGGCAGTGAGGTCAAAAGGTCTAACTGATTAGGTCCTTATTTTAGGAAAATGAAACAAGGACAGATGAAGAAAAATCAATATATGTAATGCCATGTTAATTCATTCAAGACATATATAAGGAACAACTAACATGTATGAAGCAGTATTTTAGGGCAGAAGATTCAACAGTGATGATATGATGTTATATTCTAGTGAAAGAAGATATAAAACATATCTAGTAAATAGGTAATTATTTGGTATTTTAAAGTATTTCTCTCCACTGTAGAGAGGAAAGACTAGTTTAAGTGACAATATACAATACCTACTTATGCCATTTCTTAAAGACATCAAATCTGACTCTTACATTTGAATCTTTTTTCTAAAGCGAATTGGGCAGGACAATTTATTCTGAATACCTGGGCTTATGCATGGCTCTATTATGCTTGTCTTTTGTGTGCTATTGACAAAGGTATCAAGTTTAACAAATCTTTTAGTTTTTTACTTCTGGGAATCAGAAGTAATATACCATAGTACTTTTTCTTATGATTAAATCTATAATAGTGATGATGATGATGATAATGATAATATTAAGGAAAAACAAATAAATGGTCTTTAGAGGCAAGACAGAAATGACTGCTGTACTTGGGGTATGTGATTACCTGTGATTCATGTCATCTGTATTAATCCACTACGGGCTATGAAGAGTGCTCACTTGCAGCATACGAATAAGCCTACTTACAGGAACCACTAGTCGGTTCAGCAATTAGTCCTCATTTCACTTGAGTCTACAGTAACCCCCTTCTAGTAAAAAAAATAAATCAGCATTGGGAGCCATCCAGAGGTGCTCAACCAGTGACATTTGGTAGAAAAAATTACATAACCCGAGAAAGAAAACCTCAAAGACAAAATCTGGGGCATGAGCAATACAATTATCTAAATCCAAATTACGCTAGGTTCAGCCTCTCTCAAAAATTTACAGGAATTTAGAGAGCTGTGAAACAGGAACAAACAGAAGGTAGTTGGAAATGTAACAGCACACTTTGGAAGGGCTTGGCAGCCTGATCAGGAAAGGACAACACCAAGCTGGAGGTCTAACGTTTAATTTCTGAAACACGTGTGCTCAGTGTCCTCAGTCTTGGTCAGTCTGTCACCAAAACGGGAGAAAACACTTTCATTTCCTCTTACAGCAGAGACTGGGTAATTTTTCAGAAAGAGAGGTTCTAGGCAAGCTAGGAGAGAATGTTCTGCTGCTGCATAAGAGGAAAAAAGAAATGAAAATTGCATGTTTCCAGATAAACGCCTTTTCAAAGTTCTTCAAGTTTATATTTTCCCAAGTAATATTTTTCTGTTCCATAGAACTCAATGAAAGCAACTGAAATATAACATTCTAAACACTGATACATCAAAGAGTATATTTTAAGTGCAACTGTGACAATGCTGAGTATGTTTTTTGTGACTACAAGGTTGTTTCTTGAGTCATGAGTCCGGCCTCCTTTACATGTTTAACATCAATAAAGTTGGCAGAACGGTTAAGGAGGATACTAGAGGTAAAGAAGTAAGAGACTGGTAATAAAGATTAATGGCTCTGCAATAAATGTCCTATGTAGTGCTTAATGATTAAAGGACAAGAACAAAGGAAACAAAGGATATAAAACAGGAAAGAAAAGTATATTAAAAAATTCAGACAGACTAAAGAGGGGAAAGCAATTAAGGAGGTGTCAAATCAGCAGTATAATGTGGGCAATTAGTACTGGGTCACTGGCCTTATGATAAACAGGGTATCAGAACCCAGTGTAGCACACCTTGGAAAGTTTATGTCACCTATTTGGTTGGGTGCCACAGCAAAGGCCAATGCAATAACTTTGCCCTGCACAGTAATCTGCATACACTAGCTTTGCAATAGGCAGAATGGCTTAAGAGGGCCACTTGAGCTCCTTCAGTGATCAGGCAGACCATAATTTTGCTAATGGCCCTGCATGAGAAAAACAAAAGAAAAATATGAGATAGTCTTTTTCATGAAGAGAAAAAAGTTAATATTAATAGCTCCTGTGAATACCCACAAATATAAATATTTTATAAAGAATTAAAACATTTTCTGAATTTTTTCTGCAGTTCCAGAGAGAGAGAGAGAAAGAGAGAAACTAAACACACACACACACACACACACACACACACACACACACACACACACACACACACAAACCATGCGTGAAAACTGTTCCTGAAAACTTTGCAGAATTGTAACAGCTTCTCTTTGTTAAGTTGATTGGTACAGAAACATTATAAAATGACTATTAGGATTCATTGTGCACAACAGAAAGTGCTGAAATGTCAGCAGACTGTACGGCAAAAAGTAATGGGTTCTGAACTCCTGTTAGTCAAAAATGATTTTGTTTCAAATTAGAAATTGATTTTTTTTGGACACAAGCCCTTTCCAGGCTTCTGTCTTTTGTAGCCGGGCCCTGGAGAGATTAACCTCCACCACGGCAAGGGCTGGCCCAATGATGCCTTTCTCGAAGTGCTTTTCAACTGCTGCTTTCTAATGTTGCTGTGGTCTTAACCAATAACACAAGTTATTTGTCCCTTTGCTATTACACTATATTTTTTTCATTTTGCCATTTTATTTTAGTGCTGACACACAACATGAATTTGTTGACAAGTTAACAGAAGACTATGTTAAGCCTTGTGGGGTAATCACCAGACCAATTCTGACTGATTCTCCATTCTCTAAAGTAAAATGATGAAGAATACAGAAAGCTGAAATAAGAGTTTCCCATCTCTGAAAGACTACTGCTCCAGAAAATAAATTCTTTCTTATATATTAAGTCTGCTCCATTTTTTTTTTGTTTTTGGTAGCAATGACTAAGAAAAACCTTCTATGTTGCTCTAAAGTTACGAAGGTCTCCAGAACATTTGCTTTAAGTAAAAAAACAACAACAAACCATGCTTTTGCTCTTGTTTCAAATTGTAAGTCACCCTTCTGAAGTTTGGACTAGCTTTCATATCTGATTTATCTAGCACAGCATTGAACAACTTCTAGATTAACTATGATTAGAACAAAAGCCACAAAAAAGCAGACAGCAGGAATGAAAAGAAAGGAAGAGACCTTCTCGTAAAGCACTGAGCAATCAATCAGTAAGAGTGCAGCTAAAGAGATGATAAAAAGTTAGTTCCTGGTGGAAAGATGGCAGTATCCCGGTCCAAAAAACAGGTAAATAAGAAAGAAGTCAAGGTTACTCATTGTGGGCAGGAAGAAAACCATATGTCTGTTAAGGGGGAGCGAGTAGAAGGGCTCAGAGCTGTCCTTGGCCCTTTGTTTCCTCTACAACTCTTCTGCACAGTGAGGCTCATTCCTTCCCAAAGCCTCCCTGTAATTCTGCTATGAAAGATTACACTGGTCAAGGCCCACTCCATGACCAACTAAGAAACACAGTTAAACTTTCTTTGCTCAACATTTCCATAATTTATAAAAGATGTCTTTAAAAAATCTACCATATACAAAATAGGAACCATTACAGACACTTGAAAAGGCTCGTCAGTATTTGCTTTAGATTTCTGAGGTTTTGTTTTCACCTCAACGTGGCATTGTCTAGGACCCCTTCACCATGTTTTCTCTCCCCTGTGTTTCCAGTTAACTGAAGAGTAACTGTGGTTAGAATTTACTTCCCCAGGAGAGATTTACACTCAACTTCTTGTCATCCTTATTCAATTTGGACACTATTTTGTGCCGATGACCACACTTACTGTTTTTTTTTTTTTTTTTTTTTTTTGAGACAGGGTCTCACTTTTGTGGTTCAGGCTGGCTCTGAGCTCAGCCTCAAACTCACATCACAGCAATCTTCCTGCCTCTGCCTCCCGAGTGCTGGGATTACAGGCGTGAGCCACCACATACAGCACTGTGATATGTGGTACTGGTTGCTGCTGGGTGTGAATCTCCACACCCAGTATTGTCTGTGGTTACAGGGGATAGAACCTGGGCCCTTGCACTTCCAAGACAGGCGCCTGAACTACTGAGCTAAATCCCTGGCCCTACTGCTTAATTCTTAAAGAGTCTGTTACTTGCAAAAATAGGCCCCAACTGGAAAGTTTCCCTTATCAGAATTCTAAGAAAAATACATTTTACTAATCTAGTAGATATCCTGGTTATGGCCTTGCAGGCAAAGTCAGTTTGTAATATTAACTTCTGCTCAGCATTTCAAGAATTCCTCTAGGGTTCACTGGGTAGCACACACCAGCAACTACCTTCTCCCAGCAGTTTATCACTGTGCGATGATAGGTGTTAAACTTACCTCTCTGGGACCCACATGTATCCTTTTCTTGACACATCCACTTGGCATCATCTTCTACATGTGACTGAAACCCAACTGTTTTTTTCTCTTTCCTGTTCTCTCCACTATTTCGGGAATCTTGGTACTTTTTAAAGGATGGTGAGGGTCTAGGCAGGCATCCACTGTATTTTGATTTCAATAAACTGAAAGAGAAAGTGTGAATGAACTGTAGAAAGCATAGAAAGAGATAGATTATATAAAGATACTTTAATTCAGTGAGTTGAAATGGAGTTTATGACAGTAAGAACTTTTTCTTATTTTTAATTTTCTTAAAATTTTTTATTCTTACTTTTATTTGAGTAATTTATTACAGGTCTATTTTGTATCCTGCCCCAACAATTTTACAGAAGCAATGGTCTTTGCCCTCAAAGAGCTTACAATTGGAGTTAGGGAAATAAGACATAAACCCATGAAATTACTAATAAAAGCAGAGTATAACTAAAAATTTGAATATCTATAGAAATAAAAAATATATTAAAATAAGACTTTCACACCTAAAATGTATTCTAAGCATGAAAAATGAATCTTAGGAATTAAAATATCACTCAAGGACTTCAAAATACATGTCTATCTCTCATTTTCAATGGGATTAATATTTGAAAGCTACCCTGGATATGTAAGGAGCACTGCAGTGGTGCATGTGGAACAGTGAACTCTGCCCTTACATAATTTAATTATAAAGCCAACAAGGCAAATATAGAATAAAAGGCATTTTAATTACAATGAACACATGTATTTTATGTTTACTTGCAAAAATAGAAATAAAATAGAAAGATAGATTTTCTTCCCATTAATAAAAGAATAAACTTTGTTCCCAATTTTAGCATATTCACCTTATGATATTTTATTACTTTAGGGAGAAATATTCTAATGTGTTTTCCTTAAGGTTCCCATACATGAGACAGGATAAAGAAGATGTGGAATTTTTTATAAGATGGAGTATTGCCCAACCATAAGAAATGATAAATTACAAGCACTTATACATAAATGGGTGTATCTTGAGGCCACACTCATAAGGGAAATAAACAGAACACAGGTGTGTATACACTATATCATTTTTCTAGTGTGAGACACTAAAGGTGTAAATGAGGTCCAGAATGTACAACAGGTATGAAGTTGGAAGAAATGTTCAGAGGGAAAGGGGAACTGGGAGAAGGTAGGGGAAAGCAAAAAGAGGAAGAAAAAATTTGATGGTAAAAAGGAAAAATGAAAACACAGCTATGCATATTAGTGGGTGGGAAAATGAAGGAATGGCAGTGGAATGGGAAAAAAGAGAATCAAAATGTGTTATACACAGGTACAAATTCTCAATGACAAATATGATAATAATGTATACCTAAAATGTACTAATAAACTCAATTTATTTAAAAATATTTCCCATAGATTCATGCCACTTTGCTTTTATCTTCCTTATGTCGACAATGTGAAAAATAAAGTAAGAAAAAAAAGACTGAGAAAGTGATAGAGATAGATACTTGAAAAGTAAGACTATATGAATTAAGATGTTTAAACTCTAAAACGAGAGGAAGTATTCACACAAGAATAAGGTGAATGAAGCATTACTGGACCTATTTATTCTTCTAGGTAGCATATGGCTAGGATTGAAATCATACAAACTTATATATGTCACTGGTTTGTGTTTAGTAATGTTTTCTTATATCATAACTTATAGTAGTAAGAGTTAAGAGGTTAAACGGCTTTATGCTCACAGTGACACAAAGAAATAATGACTTAGTATACAGCTTTATGTAGGCATGATGAAATAAATTTATATTCCCTTTGTCTTTTAAAAAGTTTTTTACCACAATACAGATCACTTTCTTGTACAGAACTATCAGTAGCTGTATATGTTAGATTATATAATTTCTATTCCTAAGACAGGAAATTAGGGGAAATCAAAGCCTCAGAGTGAATATAACATATTTCAGATATGCTCCAAACCAGGCAAACCCAACAGCTGCATCTATATTTCTCTATGGAGAAAAATTAATGTGACCACAATCCTGGGCTTCCCCAAAATTCATTC
This sequence comes from Petromus typicus, assembly GCA_004026965.1. Taxonomy (NCBI): domain Eukaryota; kingdom Metazoa; phylum Chordata; class Mammalia; order Rodentia; family Petromuridae; genus Petromus; species Petromus typicus. Next base: position 27,589 of record PVIR01013881.1, on the reverse strand, counting down.
ATTCTCAGGTCAGTGCTAGCCAATGCAACTGCTCCCAGTGTGAATTGTTTCCTGGGTCTTTATTTTACATAAAGGCATTTCTGTACCTGTATTCAAAATCCCATCCTGATAATCCTCCAATGGCTTCTAACATCCCTACAATGAAGGTGGCTATATAAAAAATATAAAAAGAGACTCCCTATCTTATAACCTACAAACTCTTTCTCCTAGATTTTGTCCTAGGATTACAAACAAGATCAGATCTTTCATTAAAAATGAAAACCTAAACTCAAAATCCCAAAACTCTTCTTTAGTAGGAATATTTTCCTACATAGGATAAGGGGATAACATCACTTTAACAAACTATTGGAAGAACTGCAAGTTGGTATTGGTCTTTTTTAAACAGTGATATGTCAATACACAATAAAAATGTACCTCTCCCAACATTTCTACTTTACATTTTATTGTACAGAATTACATGAGCAACAACATGAGAATATTTATTCAAGAATGGCTATTGCAGAATTATTTGTAATAGTGAAAATACAATGCAATAAATAAATGAGGGTACATATGCATTAAAAAGACCATTATTCAACCATTAAAAAGTATGGAATAGTTCTTCGTACTATGGTGGAAAAACTTCCTGACATGTTATTAAATTAAAACAGTTTGCAACAACATAAAATATAATGTGATCTCAAAGTTCTGGATGAATAAGTGTCAAACTGAAGAAGAAAATCAGAAGTAGGGTGATAGTAATTATTAAATAATTATATTTTAATTTATGTAATTCTGAATGTTTAAATTTCTTCCAGTAGGCAGATATCTTTGTAATTAAATAACAAAGTCCTAACATTTCTCTTCTATCACTATTTTTCCCTCCTTTCCTTCTCCATTGAATTTCCAGAAAATAGTAACTTAATTCTAATCAATAAACCATTAGAACTAGTTTCTGAAAAACAAAGGCTGTCTTTTAAAATCTTTCTTTTTACGAGACTGATTATTCTACAGCAAGTGACTCCTTTCTTAAAATTTTTTTCTTTTAGCCTTCATAATCTCTTATCCTGAATTTCAGGAGCCTTCTATTTAGACTCTTTACCTGGAACTCTCCTACCTTCTCCTTCCCATGCAGACATTCCTGAGGATGCTGAAATTTCTGGTTTGCTGACTTAACACTGTGTTGCCACAACTCCGTACCTTGAAGATGTCTGAACAGTTTTCTCTAGTTCACCTTTCCAATACCTGATCCAGCATACAGTAGTAAGTTATAAATGGTTATCTGGTTGTCCTTCAGGAAGCAACTCACACCAAAGTAAAGCGTCACCTTTAAACTAGAGCACCTCTTTCCATTCTCACTTAGCGATGCCAAATCTTCCCTGTTATGGGGAAGAGAAAGGGCGAGAGGGCCTGGGTGGGGCCTTCGCATTCCTAAATTTCTACTTTATTTCTGTTCAATAAACTACCAAATCAACATTCATTTACAGGTTCATCAGATATTTACTAAGGGCATATGGTATAGGCCTAATATGTGCTATGGGTCTGGTTTGAACACAAAAAAAGAGAAAATAAAACATATACTAAGTATTTGATGTATGCTAAGTTCTGGGTATAAGATGTATGAGCAAGACTTATTTCCTGTGAAGTGATTTTAGTAATGGGAACAGAATTTTTTTTTTTAAGGTTTTTTTGAGACAAGGTCTTGCTTTTTGTGATTCAGGCTGTCCCTGAGCTCAGCCTCCAACTTACATCACAGCAATCCTCCTGCCTCTGCCTCCTGAGTGCAGGGATTACAGGCCTGAGCCACCATGCCCGACACTGTGGGATGTGGTGCTGGTTGCTGCTGGGGTGAGTCTCCATGCCCAGTATTGTTATATGGTTACCAAGGATCAAACCAGGGTCCTTATGCTTGCAAGACAGGCGCCGGAACCCCTGGGCTATATCCCCGGCCCGGGAACAGAATTTTTAACTCAATAATGACAAATTCTGTCTTCAGGAATATTCAGGGTCTTATGGGAACACAGAGGCATATAACCTAGTTCTGTCTGCACAACAGAGATTCCTGAAACTTTCAAACTCAATCTTACAGGATAAGAAAGGCCTAAGGAAGCATGGAATAATGTTCTAGTTGGAAAAAACAGTACAATACTAGCAAATCTCGATGTATTTTTGTCAAGTTAAATGGTTTAGTGCTGTTATAAAATTTGATGGTAGGGAGGAAGGAAGGGAGGTGAGATTGGATATGGTGGATCACCAAGGATTTGTTTTCCGTATCAAGGGTCTTGAACTCTATTTTATGGAAAATATGGAGTCATTGAAGGATTCTCAGGACACAAATTCCATATCTAATTTAAATCTATAAGAAGTTTCTCAGGTGTCATTTAGAGAATAGAGTACAAGAAACTGGATGAATTAGTTTGTTCTCAAAGGAGAAGAGCACTAAGAGGTAGGAGAAGGGAATGAGAAAAGGGATAAGGAATGTAAAAAAGAAATTGGCGTGTGCTGTGTACATGTACCAATTCCACAAAATATAGCGCCAGCTGGATCTGGGCTAGGATTTTACCGAGCGGGGCAGCAAACCAAAAGTAGCGGATATAAAACAGTAGCTGTGGTCAACCATGTAGTCAATATATGTGAGAAAAGAAAGAAAAGTAATGAGGAACAAAAGACTGGTAGAAAAACAAGGCTTAGGTATCTCTCAGGTAAAACAAGGATAAAATTAAACAAGAAAAACACAAAAAACCCTTGGCATAGTGTATGTAAAACCTGTGAGAAAATAAGCAAGCTGAAAGAAAGAGGCGAGGTCACAAGGACAGGATACCAGAGAGTCAATGAATTCTGTGCTAAAATTACAGAAGGTGACAGCAAATCCTGGGTGTGACCCTCCATAATGGACCTGAAAAAGCTGGAGAAAACTGAGGGAGATGAAAGCTCTTCAGCTCTGACAATGGACAGGTCAAATACGTAGATACTGGAATCTCACAGAATGACAACAGGAGTTATGCAGAGAAAGTGAGTTTGAGTAGGATGTCAGAGTTCTACTAAGGAATGATGGAAAGCAAAATATGAAAAGGGAAAGATGGGTTTCCATAAAACTGGGCCTGATGAGACTAACATAAAGAGAGAGGGTTGCAAGAAAAAGATAGCACTCTCGTCTCTGTTGTCTGTCAAATAACACAAATAAGGGTTTCTATTACAAGCAGTGATCTTAGGAAAAATGCTAATTTTAGGCACAGATTCATCCCCTGGATATTACTTTAAATAATCTGAAAATTGTTTAATAAGAGTGATGAACTGAATTCTACCTACTTACTGAAATTGAATTAATTACTCTGAGTTGGCCCTTGAACACTGTTTGCCTCTGTTGCTTTCTCCTTTTTACGAAGTTCCACAGGTGATATTAATATCCAGACAGGCTTGGACAAGAAAATTACGGTAAAGAGAAAAGCATTTTTAAAAGGTAGAGGAGTATATAAATCAGTTTTCCTATTGCTCGACATAATACACAACATCCCAAATTTCAAGGAGAGGTTTAATGTAGCTGCCAGCTACAGTAGAGTCAGTATATGGCCAGCTCACTCACTCCAAGGAGAAAAATCAGGACTAGTTAGTTCCTGGTAACTGGGAATCACAGCAGGGGAGCAACATCAGACAGGAAGCAGGGAGGAAGAGACACAGATCCCCAAGGCCACACCTCACAAACCACACAGACACAGCCAAAACAGTGCTCTACCAATCCTCTGGGCAGATTCCAAAGCCAATCAAGTTGACATTCTACCCTAACCACCACAAGGAACAAGATCACAGATAGGTAAATATCGCATCTTTTCTCTGGTATGAGAAAATAAAGATGTAAATGAGTCCTAGAATTGTATGTTATATATTGTGAAATAGAAAATACTCAAAGTGAAATAGGGTGAAGGGGGAAAAGTAATGAGATTATAACAAAAAAGAAAGGAAACAAATTTTATGGGGTAGGGCTATGGGAAAAAATGAGAATTAAGTTGTGTCTTATACTAGTACAAATCCCCATTATGGAGTGCAATCATGATGTGTATATGTAATGTACCAATAAAGATTTCAGTAAAAAAAAAAAGAGTTTAAAACCTATGAAACTGGAATTCTGTAAAGCATCCCTAAAAGTCAGGGGGTACGGTACAAGGTTCTGGGTTCAAGGCCCCAAACTGCAAATACACACACACACACACACACACACACACACACACACACACACACACACACACATACACACACACACACACTCCAATCAAACAAAATAGAACAACTCAAATGCAATAAACTATGGGAGTATCATAGGGAAGAGATTCATTATACCTCTGTATAAACACATTACTCCAATATGTGAAGGATTATTGGGCTGAGGGCAATTAAAAGGAAGCAAATGATGCAGAAAGCTCTCTGGCTTTCCTCTATTTGTCTAAAGCAAGACATAAATTCATGAAATAAAAGCTATCCTGCTCTTGCCTTCTTTCTACTAGGAAGAACAAAGGTCGACAACTAAAGACAACTTAGAACCTGTAGAGATGATAGCAGAGGAATACACATCAACAAGCCTTATTAAGTAACCTTTGTTTCTTCTCAATTTTTTTGCTTATAAAGACCAAGTGCTTTTCCTTTGTCATTTCTCTACGATTTTACTGCAAAGATAATACATAAGTAGTTCAGGGATTTAGCTCAGTGGTGCCACATCTGCCTCACAAGTGCAAGGTCCTGAGTTCAATCCTTGGTACCAGAAGAAATTTATACATATATATGCCATGTGCTTATGAAATACACATTTATAAATTTATGTTTATTTTTATCAACATATTTTTATGAATGACCTTGCATTCTATGCTTTTTTGAATTCAATGAATAATTGTAGCAGTTGTTTGTGTAGGTTTCACAGGAGATACAGAATCATGTTATCTGAAAATAAAGACAGTTTTATTTTTTTTCTTTTTAATATTTTTCATGCCTGATTGTGCTAGCTAGAACCTCTGATACAATTTAGCTTGTTCCTTAAAATGTTCATAATTAAAGAGACATAACTTTTTGGTTCCTCTGATCAGTTACTGAGAGGTCATTTTTCCCTCATAAGCAATGAATATGGATGAATTATGTCAGATGCTTTTCTGTGAGATGAAGCTTTCCTTTTAAATCATTTTTATTATGTTAATATAACAGATTACATTGATTGATTTTTCCAATGTTGACCTGAGTTGTATTACTTAGTCAAGCAATATTCTTTTTATATTACTTAGACTTAATTTGTTAACATTTTGTTAAGATTAAAAATAAATCTATGTTCATGAGAAAGACTGACTTGTCATTTTCTTTCTCTCTAATGTCTTTACTTGGTTTAGTCCCGCAAAAAGTTGGGAAAAATTCTTATTACTGTAGTTCTGATGGTTCTCAAGGTGGGTAAGGATGAAAGGATTTTGCCATGCAGAGGGCATTTGGTGATTTCTGGAGAAGTTCTTGTCTCAGTTAGGGTTATTACTTGCATTGAATAGAAAGAAGTCAGAGATCTGTTGAATATATTTTGAGGTAGGGTCTCATTATGTAGTTCAGGCTGGCCTTAAAATTGAGGTGATCCTCCTACGTGTCTTGAGAGTGCTGGGATTACAGGCATGTACCACTATGCCCAGTTATTGTGGAATATTTTCTGATGCACAAATACAAACCACCCAATCACCCCTAAATAAAGAACTGTCTGATCAAAAGTCAATAGTGCCAAGGCTGATGAGCCTGCTATTGTCTCCGAGTGAATCTATGCCACATTGATATTATTTCTTCTTTACATGTTGGGTAAGATTCACAAATGAAGACTGGATGAGTCTGTAGTTTTACTTATGGAAATGTTCTCAATTAAAAAACTAATTTAACTATTTCAACTATTCTTTATACAACTATTTAGATATTCTATTTTTTGTTTTATTTTTGTAGACTGTTGATTTTGAGAAACTTTTGCCATTTACTAATGTGCCTTTATATAAAATCATTTAATTAGCTTAAAAATCATCAGAAAATAGTGATAGTTTCTTTTTCATGCCAAGGTTGATATTTATTTCTTTTTTCATAGTAGATTGTTATTTTACAAAAGGCTTATTCATTTTATTGACATTTTTAAACAATCAACTTTTAGTTTAGTTGCCTTACTCTAATGTTTATTTTCTTTTTCAGTGAAAAATTCACCAAAGAGTGGCTACTATAAGTTCAAAAGCAGAATACAAATACAAAAATGTCACAGATTGGACAATACTAGGAAAAATTTACAGTCTTGAATAGAATTTAGAGATATCGGTACTGTACTTGCTTCAACTGCGATAACAGAAGATCCATATCATGGAAGCTTCACTGAAAACATTTAGAACACACACTATAATCTAGGTACAAGAAAATATACAAAAGAAGAGTTTGAAGATCAAGTCCCTTCAATGTAAAGGATTTGGGGAAACATCATGGGCTTTCCTGAGATTTGTCCTCAAACAACATAAAACCAAACCTCTTCAAGTTTCAGATGACTAGCTGGTCATCCAATTGATGATCAGAGCAAAAACTCAGCATTTTTGAGAATGATAATAAAATTCATATCTCTAAATGTATCACCAATAATATCCAGGATACATTACACATTACCAGACATGAAAAGAATATGACCCACAGTGAAGGAAAACAGCCAATTATAATCAATCAAATGGTGGCCCAAATAATGAATTTAGCAGATTAGGACTTCACTTAAATTCACTAGTATAAATGCAGATTATGTTTCTTGACTTATTAATATTTTATTATTCTGACTCCATATGACTTTATATAATTTATTTCTATAATTATTGTGTTCCTTTCAATATAGTATTGTGAAAAAAGATACATAATGGAATCTATTACAGGTGATATCCAACACAACTATAATATAAGGCTTTATGGTAAACAATTTTGTCTAACCATACAGGCTAATGTAAGAATTCAGAGAAAATTTTAAGGCAGGTTAAACTAAGTTGTGATGTTTGCAAACTTAGGTGTATAAAATACATTTTTCACTTATGAAATTTTCAACATATGATGAGTTTGTGATAGAATGTAGCCCTATCATAAGTCAAGGAGCACTTATATGTTGATGTATATAAAAGAGCACATAGTCGTTTTTTTTTTTTTTAATTTTTTTGAGACTGAGTCTAGCTTTGTAGTTCAGGCTGCCCCTGAACTCAGCCTTGAGCTCATCAATCCTCCTGTCTCTGCCTCCTGAGAGCTAAGATCATGGGCATGAGCCACCATGCCTGACACTGTGGTATGTGGTACTGATTGCTGGTAGGTGTGAACAGACATGCAATGTCAGTAAAAAGAATGAAACTCTAAATAGAACCAGAGGAATTCTAGGATTGAAAATTACAGTGACAAATAAAGATTTCAAAATAGAGATGAAAGAATAAAGACCAAGTGAATTTTATGCCAGAATCAATAGAACTGATCTGATTTGAAGAATAGAAAAAAATAAAAAGAATGAAGAAAAATGATAAGAGTCTCCAGGATCTTAGTTAGAGATATCAGTAAGCTGTCTAGCAAGTATATCTGCAGGCCTCAGGGATAAGTGATTGAGAGTGGGGTGGGAGAAGCATTTGAAGATATATACCTCTAAATGTCATTTAAACATGGCAGAATAACCACATCTTTCTATAGAATGAAGTATTACTCTACCATAAAGAATGACAAGTTTGACTCATTCATACTCAAATGGATGTACCTTCAAGACATACTCATAAGTGAAATAAATTGGTCACAGATGTATAATACTGTATCTTTTGTTCGATATGAGAAACTGACAATGTAAATGAATTCTAAGTTGTATGTTTGATATTATACAATAAACTATTCAAAGGAAAATGGGATAGGGTTAAGTAAGGAAAGGAAAGAAAAAATTGTGATAGTAGTAAAAAAAAAGGATAAACAAAATTTATGTGTATAGCGGGTAGGAGTTGTAGGGTAGGTAGGGGAATGGGAATAAATGAGAATCAAGTCATGTTACAACTGGTACAAATTGTCAATGTTGAGTGCAATCATGATATGTATATAAAATATACCTATTTCACAATTTTAAAAATGGTAGAATATTTGCCAAATTTGAATTTTTTTCTTTTTGTAGTATTGGAGATCAAAGTCAGGACCTTGGGCTTGCCAGATAGGCACACTGCCACTGAGCTAAATCCCCAAGCCCCCAAATTTGATTTTTAAGAGTTTGACTTAATAGTTAACCTGTCCAAAACCAAAGAAAATGACAGTCTTGGAAACAATTTTTTAAAAAATGCAATTACATACAGAACAATGGTGACTTTCAGAAAATTAACTACTTCTGATCAGAACAATAGCTGGACAGAAAATAGAAGAGCAGTAGCTTAGAATGTTAAAAGAACAAATAAATGTCACCTCAGAATTTTCTTTCAGGGAATATTCCTCAAAAATGAAGGAAAAATAATCTTTGAGACAAAAACAGGAATGATTTATCAGCACACCTGCATTACAAGAAAAAGCAGGATGTTTGTCAAATTAAAGGAAAATTACACCAGCCAAAAATCCGAATCTATATAGAAAAACAAAGCATCAGGAATAGGACATGTGTAGATAAAAATAAAAGGCTGCATTAAACACTTCATTTAATTTCTTTAAAATTATCATGAAACGGCACGGTGGAGCATGCCTACATCCCAGCTACTTGGGAGACTGAGGGAGAAGGATCATAAACCCTGCAGTTTGTGTCTAGATGTCATCCTAAAGCTCCATGCAATCTATATGGGGCTTTTTCAGAGGAGGCTGAAACTACTGTGTGTGATGCTGGGGTTAAGGATGTGTGAATGCAAAATCAGTGCACTGACTGGTTTGTCAACACCCTAATTCTTCTGGTCTGGATCAGATGAAAGGGGCAGAAAGATGGCGTTACGGTTCTCTTGTTGCTTTTGCTCCTGTGGAGGTGCCATGAACTGTTTCTCCTCTGAGATGCCCCTCTGCCATGTGCCACTCTGCTGTGGTGCTAGCTGATTATGGACTGAATCCCTTACAATCTACCTATCTATCAGCTAAACAAACCCTTTCCTCTTTAACTCTGAGTGTTGGGTATTTTGTTTCATCAACAAAGAAGAATAACTAAGACAATAAGTTTGAGGTTGTCCTAGACAACTTAGTGAAATAGTGACTCAAAATTAAAAATAATAAAAAGGGCAGGGAATTGAGAAGTCCTGGGTTCAATCCCTAGTCTCTCTCCCTCTCTGTCTCTCTCTCTGTCTCTCTCTCTCTCTCTCTCTCTCTCACACACACACACACACACACACACACACACACACACACACACCCAGGGTGGATATTTAAATGTTCAGAGAAAAAATAATAATATTATATTAGGGAATTTATATAGAAAACTGAAAAAAGTATTATCCTTTCTCTCAAATAAAACAAAACAAACAAACAAGCAGAAAACTCAGGTGTGGTACTATACATTTGTAATCCCATAACTCTGAGAGGTGAATGCAGGAAGTTTGCAAGTTCCACGTTGGACTGGGTAAATTTAGTAACTTTTTAAGAGCTTGTCTAAAAACAAAAAATAAAAAGGGCTGGGGATCCAAAGTATCAAAGCCTTGGATTTAATATCCAGTAAAGCACACACACACACACACACACACACACACACACACACACACACACACACACAGGATTAGTAGAAGAGATAAATAAAAAGCAAAATGGTAGGTACCTAAATCTAATAGTATCAATAATTAAGTTAAATTTAAATTAATTATGTGCTCAAATAGAATAGACTGTCAAGACTAAAGATAATTCAGAACACTGCTTTCAAAAGTCACACTTGAAAAATAATAAAGAGGTCATGATAAAAGGACAGAAAGAGATATGCCATGTACACACACCAAAGCCTCAAAGATTAATAATGGCAAATTCAGAGAAAAGAGTATTACCACAATAAAGACAAATATTATGATAAATGGGTAAAATCACACATAAAAATTAAAAATACATATGTATCTAAAATAGAGTTTAAAATAGGAATAATACTAAATGAAAAAGTAGAGAAATTCACATAAAAGCCTCATATTTTAGCATTCCCTTGTTATCAGTTAAAAGGACAAAACAGAAAAAATGCAGTAGGCTAAAGAAAATAAGTACATCATTCACTGACTTGATCTAACTGATATGTATAAACCTAGATAAATAATATATTAGGTGATAAAGTAAATTTTAATACATTTCAAAAGAATGAAAATTAATAGAATATGTAATCTGACATAACGGAATTAAACTAATGATAAAAAACAAGTTATATAAGCTGAACATATTGTGCATATCCATAATTCCTGGGAGGCTGAGGCAAGGGACTGAGAATACAAGATCAAGATAGCTACATGAGTTCAGGTATATATAGTAGATATAGTGAAATAGAAAATATTTAAAAGGAAATGGGGTATAGGGTTAAGAGTGGAAAAATAATGTGATGGTAATAAAAAAGGAAAAGCCTATGTACATAGGGGGTAGGGAGTTCTGGGATGGGTAGGGGAATGGGAAAAAATGAGAATCAAATCGTGTCATATAAAAAAAAAAAGATGGCTACACTGGAGTGTCAGGCCAGCCTAAACTAAGTAGCAAGATCCCATCTCACAACAAAGAAAAAAAGAAGGCAACAAAATGTGAACAAAAGAAAAAAAACTAAAAAATATTCCAGGTACTATGATCTTATATGACACACTTCTGAATAAATTATATGTTAAAAATAGTAAATAAATATTGTTAAGTAAATAAAAAGAAAATATAAAATTTGAAGCAGTTCTGAGGAAAAACTATACCTAAAAATGGAAGAGAAAACTATGTACTTTATGGGTAAAGAGAAGGAAGGAAATAGTAAAAAGTAGAATGTCATGAAATAGACATTTGGCAAAAACATGAAAGAAACACCAAAGGTGGCCCCTTGAAAAGACTAATAAACTGATAAAACACTATCCAAATCACAGATGGTACAGCATTATACACAGACAGAATATCTACCAGTTGCAAAAGAAGAGTAAGTGTAAGAGTATATTACTTTATGCTAATGTATTCAATAGCAGATAAAATGAAATGCATACATGTCTGGAAAAATAATTTGTCAAAACTCAAGAAACAGAAAATATTAATACATTTATACTTTCTAAAGGAATGGAATGCATAATCAAAGACAATCCCACAAAAACAAAACAAGCGAGGGCCGGGGAGTTAGCTCAGTGGTTCCAGCGCTGTCTTGCAAGCACAAGGACCCGGGTTCGATTCCCCGGTCACCACATAACAATACTGGGTGTGGAGACCCACACCCAGCAGCAACCAGTACCACACACCACAGTGCCGGGCGTGGTGGCTCATGCCTGTAATCCCAGCACTCGGGAGGCAGAGGCAGGAGGATTGTGATGTGAGTTTGAGGCTGAGCTCAGGGCCAGCCTGAACCACAAAGTGAGACCCTGTCTCAAAAAACCTTAAAAAAAAAAAAAAAGAAATGATTCTGGAATAATCTGATATCTGCATGAAAAAAATCTTCAGACCTACCTCACAGTATCCCCCAAATGATTTCAAAATAGATTACAGACTTAAATATTAAAGTTAAAAGAATACAATTTCCATAAACAACACAAGAGGATATCTTTCTAACCTTCACCAATATGAAAAATTCCAGCTCTTCAAAAATACTTCCAAGGAAATAAAGACGTAAGCCACACGCTGACAGAAAACAGTCACAGTATGTTTATCTGGTGAACATTTTTTTTTTTTTAAGACAGGGTATCGCTTATTTTGTATGCCAAATACACAAAGAAATCCATATTCCATAATTGGGTTGCTTATTCTATTAAAACTCATTAAAAGATCTATATTTTACAAAAGAAGATACATGAGTGGCCAATAAATGACATCAAAAGATGCTCATTATCTGTTTTCAGGGAAGAGCATATTAAAACCACAATAAGAGGTCATTTCACAAACATTAAATGATCAAATTAAAAGAGATAAATACCAAACCTTGACAATGACATGGAGTAACTGTTACCTTCCTAGTAAAATTGTCATATAAATGGTCCCTGATTTACAAAGGTTTAAAGTATGATTTTTCAGCTTTATAGTGTTATGAAGCAATATATATTCACTACAAAACTACTTTGAATTTTGATTTTTTTTTTCTTAAAGTATCAATATGTAATATGAAGCTCTCATAATACAATGGGGCAGAGGTAGGGAGGTGTAGCTCCCAGGCAGGGCTACCAGTGATCACAGGGGAAACAAATGATTCTCAATACTGTACTGTGCCACTAACCTCTAATGCTCAGTAGGGTAGGTATATTAAAAACATTTTCAGCACTTATAAATGGATTTGTTGGGATATTAGCTCCTTGTAAACTAAGGAATATCTTTAGCTCCTTGGAAACAGTTTGGCTGTTTTATTTATAATCACAAAATGTTACCATAATTCCAGTCCTTGATATTTATTTAATAGGGGAAAAAAGTCTATGTTACTTATGCACAAATGTTTACAGCAGTTCAGTTGCTCTCCTACCTCCTTCACAAAAAAATGTGGACGTGACCCAAATGTCCACCAACAGATGAACTGATAAGTAAACTGTGATATATTTATATAATGAATCTATTTATATAATGAATTTATATAATGAATATATATTTCTACTACTAAGAAATAGAAAAAAATAATGGAGTATTAAAATATGCAGCAATATACACAATCTCCAAAATATCATGGGGGTAAGAGTTGCCACACACTTGTGTAATGTCATGTATTATTACATTTTATAAGAAGATGTAGCATGGAAAATGATAGAAATCAGATTGTTAATTACTTGTGGTAGGAACCTGTAAAGAAACTTACTGAAACACAGCACAAGATACTTTCTAGGGTGACAGATACTTTATATAATTACCCAGGTAAATTCAATAGTTAAAACACATAAAATTTGGTATGTGCATCTTAATTAATGTAAATTTTAAATCAATAGGTAATTAAAAAAAAAAAGAAGAAAAATTGAAAAAAGTACACCAATATTACAGTACACTGAGATGTATCAAAAATAATAACTGCATGTTAAACCCAGATACTAAATTAAAGAAATATATACTGAGTACAAACTATGTGCCATGTAACATGAAGTCAAACCTAAATGTCAGGTTCAAGTGTGCCTTATCATTGAACAGTCCAGGTGAAATGCGTGCAAAATCCACTGAGAATATGAATATATCTATATTGATGGATATGGATAGAACTTATGGGAATATTTTTCTGTTATTTTTATTTAGCAACTGTGGGAACTGTTAAAAATGATGACACAGGGCCCGGGATTTAGCTCAGTGGTTCCGGCACCTGTCTTGCAAGAGCAAGGACCTGGGTTCCATCCCGGGTTACCCACATATAATACTGGGTGTGGAGACTCACACCCAGCAGCAATCAGTATCACATACCACAGTGCCGGGCATGGTGGCTCATGCCTGTAATCTCAGCTCTTGGGAGGCAGAGGCAGGAGGATTGCTGTGATGTGAGTTCTAGGCTGAGCTCAGGGCCAGCCTGAACCACAAAAGTGAGACCTTGTCTCAAAAAACAAAAAACAAAACAAAAATGATGACAATGAACTAAACCAAGATAGAAGACCAGATTTGAAGCTAGAGCATTTAGGATTGCTACACTATATAAGTCATCCTTAGGTCACTGATTTTACTAAACTATAACTTCATATTTTTGTATTATAAACACTAACTGGCAAATCTTGAGTTTGGGTGGAAAATACAAAAATATTTTCAGTTCTTCAAGTTCAATGAAATTCTAATAATCTAGAGTTAAATTTTTTCTATTTTTCCCAAATTTCATATCGCAATAGTATATCTGAGCTTAAATGGCAAATTTTAAATGTCATTCAGGACCAATTGAACACCATTTGTATTTGCATTTCTTAAAAAGTAGAAAAACATTAACCTTTTGTTTTATTGAATTAAAATGCCACAGAAATGCTGATGTAGTCTTGGGAGACTGAAATACTTTTACAAAGAAGAATAGCTGTCATTTATTAACACAAAGAACAATTACTTGATAGGATGCCTTCTGACAAAAAACAGATTGGTATTCTCATCATAGAGAAGGCATTATGAAAAAAAAAATCTAGCCTAGACCTCTGAGACTTGAATAATTTAAAGCTGCATTTGGTGCAATTTGAATTTTTCTTTAGGGAGGCAAAGTTAAATACCTTTAATTTGTTCTAATTATTTCAAATTTGCAAGTTAATTATGGCTGATCATTAAATAACAAAAAGGACTATCGTCTCCACAGAGTTTTACCTCCTACCCTCTGCATTACTTAAGCTAGATTTTAGTATGCATGAATTAACTTTCTAAATAATCACACGGTTTGACTAAATGGCTCAGTAAAATGAGCTCTGATCCTCAGAATAAGCATTAATGGACATTAGAAATGCTACTGGGACTCATGTTACTTACATTATAAGTATTTTTAATGGGGCCTTATTTACTAATCTTTATGTACTGCTCAAGTTAGAATACCATATAGATACATTATTCTGCTTTACTGGAGGAAAAGTCCAATCTCTGAGACAATAAAAACAAATGTCCACTTAACACCAACTAAATTCATGTTAAAATTAACTCAGGGATGTGATGATGGGATTTAACTTGTTTTTAGCTGTTTATCTCAATAAATCAATCTAGTAAAAATGGTCTGCTTGATCTATAAATTGAATATTATAGATTTGCTGATAGGCCAAGTTAGTCCAATTACAAAGGGAAGTATTTAAATTCCGCTTACTACTTTCGAAGAAAGAATTTGTGATTTTTCTGTTGTGCTGGCTTCTAGTTATCACTTTGTGCACACTTGGCACCTAATGAATATGAAGCCAGATGTCACATAACCACAGTGTTTAGAACTGAAGAACAGTTTCCCTAAATGTGTCAACTAAACTTTCATACCTTCAAAGGTGGACCTGGGAGTTACCAGAATATTTTCAGACCAAAGGATTTAAAGAATAAAATTTCATAGATGAAATATTCCATACATTGTCAGACCCTTCTGTTGTCCCATTCATGAGTTAACAGTATAAAGTAACATATATGTATTCAAAAAATATCTGAGAGCCTAATATGTATCAGTTCTGTATGCAAGCACGGACATATATGGAGGAAGGAGCAACTACTATTGAATATTTATAGGAAAACAAGGCAAAACAGGCAGCTAAACAATGAATATACAATGTAGCAGGTGTTAGGATGGCAGTACACAAAATGCTGTAGGGAGCAAGTAACGGTAAGAAGAAGTCTGGAAGAAGGGTGGAAGGGGAGTCATAAAGGAGATAAGCAAGAAAAGCCAGTTGAAAGAATGATAATTTTCTAGCACTTATTATGAAAAAGGTACTGGCATGGTCCCTGGCTCCAGAAGATGTGCTGATCCTGCTGTGGGATTTATGCCAAATCCCTTAGTCATGCTGAGCAGAACAATGGCCTCTGGATGAGAATAGCAGATACTTAGATGTACACAGTGCAGGAAACCCACGAGTCTGACTTTGAGGGAACTCAGGGCAACACAATGGTCAAGAATATTACTTTGGTGTCAGTTAGAATTGGGTGCTCTACAGTTATCTTAAGTTACTTAACTTCTCTGGACAAAAAAGGTTAATAATAATAATAATAATAATAATAATACATAACTTAGAAGATTGTTGTGAGTTATATAAATGAACACAGACATGTATAATGTATAGAAGAGTCCCTAACACATATATTACCTAAATATTGACTTGCACTTGCATTTCCTACTATTATTTATATTACTATAAAATGAGGTAACATTTGGAAGGATTAGAGCAATGTGTGGTAGGTGTTCAATAAATTATTACAGACTGGCTGACCAGATGCATGTTATAATTACTGAGAACTATAAGGAAATAGCAAGTGACTTTTGGATAAAGGTAAATGACATCTGGAGACATTTAATTTGAGGAATTTGTAAGTCGTCTGGGTGAGATTCTTCTTTTGAAATGAGGTTTTCCTTTGTTGTCTGAGCTGTTCTGGAATTCTTGGACTCACACGATCTTCCTATCTCAGTCTCCACAGTGCTGGGACTAAGGTATATAGCATCAGGCCTGGAGGTGCTAGATAATATTATTACACACTTAAGTGGACAGGTTTGCAAGAGGGAAAAGGCTGAGATCTGAAATAAAATTTTAGAGCTACTGGCATAGAAATATGACCTACAGTTATTCACAGTATTTCTTATATTCATAGTCTACATTTCAATTTCAATAAAACATGCAGCTATGAAACTTCAAGAATCTGACACAAGATGAGACAGATACTATAAAGACATGCTTATAGTATCCCCAAAATATCTTGCAAATAAACTGTATATTTTAAAAGCTTTTGGAGTCAAGGCTAATCCAATCTGTAGTACCAAAGGGCTATAAACTTAGTGTAAATGTCAAAAAAACTTATGGAGGTCAGTTAATGATTGTGGCTGAAATTTCCCTAAAGAAAATCTAAGTCCATTGAGGAATCAATATAGAGTTAGTGAGTTGCCATAGACACGAGGTAAAGACTGATGTTTCTATTATATCAAAAGCAGAGTGATTGTTAAGTATAGTACTAAGATGTAAACAATATTTTCATACTAAGAGGATATCTGTCTTTTTCACTTTCTTTCATAGGTGTACAGTGAAATTCTCCAGGAAGGACCCAGCATGTAACATCACAACGGAGCGAATTCAGAAGCAGATGTAGAATCCAGATTTTTTTTCTGTTAAGTGAGATAGTAAAGAGATCCACAAAAGTGTAAATAAGTGTCGCTCTTCTCACAAAACTCTTTTTCATCCTGATAAGTGTAGTTTTTCTACAAATATGTTATTTATAGTAATATAGTAGATCTACTGTTATTACTTTAACATGTTTTCTGTTTTAATCCCTGTTACAGTAAATTTAATAGATATAACATGAACTAGATATAAGCTATATAGAAGCTACACGGGGTCCTCAATAATATATCATACAATAAAGGAGTCCTGAAATCAAAATGCACGAGGCTACTACTCTCTCTGGCCTAATGAGTGATGGGTCTGCAGAAATAATTATGGGAATGTCCTTCAGAAAACTGAATGTGCTATCAATATGGAAAACGCAAGAGAAAAAGGCAGGAAAAAATTTCAAACAAAAATTTTAGTTTCTAAGTTTAGAATATAGTAAAATGAGCTTTTTAGGGCATATAGTTTAAATAAACTTTAATATACATATGGATTCTATTAAGACCATCCTCACAATTAAGACAGAGCATTTCCTTCAGTCTAAAATACTCCTTTTGCCATTCCTCTACAGTCACACCTGTTTACCACCCTAAAATCTACAACCACTATGTTCTCCATTACTATAATTTTGTCTTTTATAAAATGCCATGTAAACGGAATGAAACAGAATATAAATTTTTGAGGCTAGCTGATTTGACTTGGCACAATGCTTTGAGATTCATTTTAGTCACTGCATGTACTAATACTTCCTTTTTATTGGTCTGTAATATTCTGTTGCATATGTTATCTGTAGTAATTTATATATCCATGCAACATATAAGTATATTTTCCAGAATTTGGGCTTGGAAATAAAAGGAAATCCTTAAAATTCAGTCAGAGAGAGCTGCCCAGCTCCTCTTGATGACATCATGATTTAAGTCTTTATCAAGTTAATCATTATAAACACAGATTAGCAGACAAAAACCCACACAAACATAAAATAGTTGTGCTACACCAAGATACCTTTTCTGATATATCAGTCATTTTGGATTCCTACATTCCCAAGAAAATTTCTGTGACAAGCCCTTAACAATACAGTCCAAAGGAGGATGAGGCAAGATGATCTGTTGAGCCTTGTCTAAAAGAAAACAAAGACCACCTAAATTTCTCTAAATCAGACTATGTGCTTTACATAAATGGAAGGCACTTTCCCATTTGTTATATTTTGGAGGAACATCAATTTACCTTTAAATACGCTCCTTGAAAATTTATCAAGAGTTCCAGTTTCATTTGGTTCTTCCCTTCTGTCCAAGCGAGAGATTCTCATTAACCTCACCTAATCAAGATGTAGCACAAAAGTAACTCATTCTCTGCCACTTAGAGAGACAAACGTTTTGGGATTTGACTACTAATAAAACACTTACCTCTCTAGGTTTGATTGTCTTTTTTGATCAAACAGGACCAAAAGGTAAAGTGACATGTACAATGAGTGGAACTTATATAAAAATCCTAAAGAAGCATGGTGTAGGCCCTTTTATGTTTTCGTACACTTAAGATGAGCATACGTGTGTACACACAGCTCTCTGTCATAGAGGCCTCCGAACTGGTTCATAGTCATTGACAGTGCGCAGCTTTGGGTAAATAAATACCAATTTAAAAATATTTGTTTTTGATTATAGGTCCTTCTATAGAGTGAATATCCACTTAAATATGTAAGGGCAGGAAAAGCAAAAAAATTAGCATTTAGGAGAAGAAAATACTTTAAAAACAAACATAATTGGAACAGCCAGCTTTGAGTTATAAAATTGCGGATTTCTTGTTGATTGTGTGGGTCATGTTCAGGCATCCAGTTGACCCAGAACTTTCCAGTAGGATGAAAAGCCCTTGAGAGTGAATACGGACAGAAATGAAAGGCTTTAATTACTTTTGTGTGACTAATTTAAAGGAAATCAATCATGCTACCTTAATGCTAATTGTTATATATAATTCACATAAGGAGAGCTTTTGTATTACTTTCTCACATAATGTTTGTTCTTACTGGCATTTACTATAGTTACCAAATGAGCTACTGTTCCAAAGTCCTGCAATTTAAAATAGGCCTCTGTTGAGTTGTGCTCTTTTGCAAAAAATCTGTGTCTATGTAGTAAGTGTGATTTATCAAAATCATCACTTTTAGGTGTGACACTCAGTTGCTTACTGGAGAAAAGAAGGAATAGGAGAAGGGGTTACTAAATATGAACATATAATAACTCTCAACCACAAAAAACAAACTGTGATAATAGGTCTATAATTTCATGGACTTAGAGGTGCAAACTCCTCTTGCATTGTTCAATGGCACCGTACACACAAAACTAATGTATCAAAAACTACAGTTCATAATGACAGCTTCACACAATCCAGCCATCACTGGCACATGTTTGCTGTGAAAAACAAGGGCTATTCTGATGCTATGTGGAATCTCCAATAGCTCAAAGCATGCAGAAATGTATGCTAAAAATAACATTACAATAAAATGTTTACCGAACCCAACTCATGTTATGGGCAGAAGGAGGGCTTTTCCTGGCTTTCCTTTAAAGCTCAGGAGCTGGCCTTTTCGGTGAAGTACGGGGCCTTGTATTTCTCAAGTAAAATCATTCCTTTCTTATACTACCCACACCACTGTTGCGGTTCACTTTACTAACACAGCCATAAGATAATCCTTTTGCCAAACCACAAGGACTTAGAAATACTGTAATACTCATCTCTTCTTTGCTTAAGGAGATGGTGCTATTTTCCTCATTTAATCTCAGCTAAAATGACTCCCATATATTGCTTTACAAGGAAGAGAATAATCAACCAAACAATCACAAAACTGACCTTACATTTGTCATGTAGTGTTTTAGTAAATGTCACTGAACTCCATACAGCTAAATTCTGTTCACAATCCCATATTTTCTTACTGCTAACATAGTGCAGCTACTATTAAATCACACTGAGTACACTGATACACTGTATCAGAACACTGATACACTGTAAAATAAAGACAAACTAAAAAAAAAAACCCATGAAGCTTCCTCGGATTTGCATATCTGTTTATATTCTCCAGTTTTTGAAAATAAAAACTTCTAGCTTGTGATAATTTTAGAATCTCAGGAAAATTTCAAAAAGAATACAGAAGGTTCCCACACGTCTCTCTTTAGATTTCCCTAAAGTCAGTATCTTATAGTGCTACCACATTTGTCAAAACTAATAAAACATAAATGGCACAAGTCTAACTGATCTCTACAGCACTGAATTTCATCAGCTATCACACTTAGTCTTCGCTGCTGCTACTCCACGGCTGTTCCAGGATACCACACTGAATTTAGATATCATCTCCTTAGTTTCCTTTAATATGTGGCAGATGCTCAGTCTTTCTTCCTCTTCCACGATCTTACCTAGGCAACATATATATATATATATATATATATTTTTTTTTAGGTTTTTTGAGACAGGGTCTTGCTTTGTGGTTCAGGCTGGCCCTGAGCTCAGCCTCAAACTCACATCACAGCAATCCTCCTGACTCTGCCTCCCGAGTGCTGGGGTGACAGGCGTGAGCCACCATGCCCGGCACTGTGGTATGTGGTACTGGTTGCTGCTGGGTGTGAGTTTCCATGCACAGTATTGTAGGTGGTTACCGGGGATCAAACCGCAGTCCTTGCGCTTGCAAGACAGGCGCCAGAACCACTGAGCTAAATCCCCGGCCCTTACCTAGGCAATTTTGAGACTTGATCAGATATTCTGAACAATGCTTCTCAATTTGGATCTGTTACTAATTATGTTTTCATGATTAGTACAGTATTCTGAGCATTTAGAAAATTTCTAGCTAGAGGTTAAGTTTTTCCTTATCTGTATCACAAGATATATGTTTCAATACAATTAATCACTGTGATATTGAGTTTAACTGTGCGATTTAGTGTTTGCTAGATTTCTTCACTTACGATTTCCCTGTTTCAGACCTTCTTTCTTGGGTGTGAGGTACTAAGTATATTTCACGCTAAAAGGGTAGGATTAAACTCTCTCTTTTAGAAGGTATTGTATTTACTTATATGATTTGAAATTTTCAATGAAGATATAATTTTTATTTATTCATTAATCTATATTTATTTAATACTTTTGGTTGTAACTCAGTATTATACAATTACTTTTGTTGATTAAATTGTTCCTACTTTGGCCATAGTTGGCAGCTTTTGGTTTGGCTCCCGTGTCATTCTGACATCCCCAATCCTTTTAGTTTTGAGCACTTTACTGTATTCTCGTATCATGTGCATGTTTCATTTTCTTTGTGCCATCCCTACGATAAGCCATTTCTCTTAGAGCTTCTTGTATTGGAGATTTGGGTTCTGGTTTAACTCATTGCTCCTTCTTATCACTGCTTCTAGGACCTCTCAGAAGACAAAGCTAGGAAATATATCTATTAAACCACATCTGTATTTATGGTATATATAGGCAACTCTGTTTTATATGGACACACTAGAGACCGTATTGGGTCAACTCTTGAATTCACACGTTGAAGTCCTAACCCTCATTGTGGTGGTGTTTGATGATACACCCCCTGAGAAGTATGTTTGGATGAAGTCATGAGGAAGGTGCAATGGGCTTACAGCCCTTACACAAAGAATCGACAGAGCTCTCTATCTTTCTCTGTGCCATATAAGAACATAACAGGAAGTGGACACCTGCAAGTCAGGAAAGTCCCAACCAGAGGCTGTGAGAAAATCAACTCTGTTGTTTAAACTATCAGTCTAATTTCTTTTTTTTCTTTTTTTTTTTTTTTTTTTTGTCATGGAAGCACAGGCAGATAGATTAATACAAAACAAGTGTGAAGATGTGTAGTGTCTCCAACTCTAATTTAGCATCAGACCATTAATTCAAACTTCATCCTTTGTAATATCTGTAATTTTCCTCTATGTCTTTTTTTAAACTGATAAGAATGTAGGTGTCAGTAGCCACCAGAGGGCTGGTGCTATATTTCACCAGAACAGACATCGACTCTGGATAGGAAGTTTTCCCCTTATGTACCCCATAGTTTTGCCAAAACTCCACCCTATGAATTTATACAATGCCTTTTCTACCATGGTACTATACACAGTACAGTATCTGGTTAAGGAGCTCACTTCACAGAAATGAAGTATGGCAACTGACCCATGCACATGGAATTTACTGGTACATAGCATACTCCTCAGTGTCATAGAGCAGCTGTCTTGAAAACAGTGAAATAGCCTTTTGAAAAACTCAAACGGTGTTAACTAGATGGATGTATCTGGAGAGACTAGGGAAGATCTTTGGTTGTCTTCTAAATCAATGTTCAATATACTCTGCTGTTTACTCTGTGGCTAGGGTCCAATGGGTAGAAATGAAAATGCTCCACTCACTATTATCTTGAGGGATCCACTAGACAAATTTTTGTTTCTTTTTTCTTCTCAGTGGCTTTGGACTTGTTAGTCTTAGTTCTGAATGAAAGGATCCTTCTGCCAGAAAACACAACGATTCTTTTGAAGCAATGCTACTTAAGCACTTTGGGCTTTCATGCTTCTGAATTAATAGGTAAATTGGAGTTACTTTATTAAATGGAGTGAATATCTTGATTGCCAAGAGGGAAGTGGGCTGTTGCTACACAACGGAAAAGTATGTCCACAATATAGAAGGCTCTGTAAGAGCATTGTAGTAATGCCTTGTGAGTAAAGTGAATGAGAAATTTCAAAAACCTATTTCAGGCCAGAGTACTAGTGACTGGCCCAGGCTATGTAGAAGTGAAGGTTTGGGTCAGTCCAGTGAAAGAAGAGCCACTAAAGTGGCTGCAGATGGTATAAATAAAATAGGTATTAAAAGAAAGTAGTTATAAATATTAGCTACAGTCATGTGGCCAGTTCCAGAGATGTGGACTATAATAGTTACTATTACCTTATTTTGTTCTGAATATGCTAATATATATATCAACCACATAGTTTCATTTTCTTCCCTTTCTTAGCCTTTTCTCATCTAAGGTAAGATACGTTACAGGTTAACTTTAGTTAAAAGATATCAAACTTTTAGTTAACAGATATCAAAAAGAGTAAACATCACTCGAATACTTTGTGTCCTTCTCTGGAAAGTGTTAGTATGCTTTTAGTTGTACCATATTTGATGGAAGGGTGACATTTTTTATTGTCTTTATTTTGACAGAGGTTAAGTATAGTTTGAGAAAATATGTACGGATGCCAGGTTGACATGGCATGGGCTGTAGTGGTCATTTTCATATGTTAACTTGACCAGGCTGAAGTGCTTAGTTAATTAAATCAAACACTAATGTAGGTGTTATTAGGACACTACTTTGCAGATGTGATTAAAGTACATGAAATCCCAGGGAATCTAGATGGGGCTGACTTAGTTTCTTGAAAATCTATAAAAGCAGAATGAAGCTTTCTTGAGAAAGCAGCAGTTCCCTGTGTTTGCAGCTTCAGCTTGTTCCTGAGTTCTAGCCTGTCCTTCCTGACAGGCTGCCATGTGGATCTGAGACTTGCTTAGCCAGCCCTGACAACTCTGTATGCCAATTCCTTGCATTACATTTCATATCTATCTCCGACTGGCTGTTTCTTTGGTTGACACTAACACAATACTCAACAAATACCACATGGCATAAAGAAACATCCTCTTTCCATCAAATAGCCTAGTGCTCAGATTCAAGGTTAAAGAATTAAGGATTACATACAAGGAGCATTAATGTATAAAATGCCAGCTAGCAAGAACAATGTGGAAATCAATCCTTTTCATCACAGGTGAAATGTGAAAACCAAATGGGCTGAGACTTGATATAAATTTTTCTCTGTAGGATTATGAAAAGTTAGCACTGTTTCATATGTCATAGTGGGTTTTTCATATGTCAAGTAGGAATCCACCTACAACAAACCACTATCGATCATTCAAAATCCTAACTATAATACACTTTATGACTGAAATATATATCAGAAACAAAGTTTTTCTTTGTTTCACCTAATTTTCAGTTAAATCTTCAGCTATCCTATCCACCCAGGAAATTCTAACATATTAATGATTCCATAAATAAAAGGTGTACTTATTTATTAAGGAATGCATTTGTTTATGGATTTTGTTTTTATGTTTATTCAGTGTATTCAGTAATCCAGAATAGAAACATCCATTTTTAAGCTACCTTCAGGCAGTTAGAAAAAGTAAATTAAAATATTGCTAATTAAAAACAAAAATCTTTGATGGCATCTATGAACTTTATATCATTCCAGAGGAAATTCCTGTGACTTTTGAAAGCAAGAATAAATAAACTGGCTTAATAATCACTATTCTTTTTGTTTGTTTTGTTTTGGTACCAGAGATTGAACTTGGGACCTTGTGCTTGTGAGGCAGGCTCTGGGATGTAACAATCACTATTCTTAACCTTTCTGCCTCTATTCATGTATGGCCATATAAAGTCTTATGTTCCAATGTGAAAAGTTTTGTAAAATGATTCTGACTTCCATCCATTTTGCCTTAGTCCTTATTCCTTCCTTCCTCTGAAAAATATATAATACGTTAACATTTTACTTATATAAATAAACAACAACAATATATGTACAGATCTTTTTCATAAAAATTCTGATCTGTATATATTTATCAAATAGATCATAATATCCATTTGAATTCCACCAAATGATTATCAACTGAAATCTGTAGGTTTGAGACTAATCTCCATTTACTGGACCTACAAAAAAGTGTGCTAAGAAGTAAGTGATTTTTTAAATGCCTTGAAGTTGCTATCTTCAAGTCTACTCTTTCTATCTGTTGGGAAATAATGTTCACTATCTGAGAGGCCAGCTCTGCTCCATATTGTGACAAGAATGTGAGAATTTCAGATTGGAGCACAACAGACAGTTACTGCCTAAAAAGAAACCACTATCATTCTAGGAAATTTGGGGATGAGGTTATCAAACAAGTAGGCTCTAATGGCAATGAAACTTCTAATTTCTCAATCCCAGTATTATGGCTGGCTAACAAGAAAATTACTTTCAAAAAGATTTGTGCTAGTATCATAAAGCTAAGGTCACT
Source organism: Petromus typicus (assembly GCA_004026965.1). Taxonomy (NCBI): domain Eukaryota; kingdom Metazoa; phylum Chordata; class Mammalia; order Rodentia; family Petromuridae; genus Petromus; species Petromus typicus. The sequence goes on along the minus strand of PVIR01013881.1, from coordinate 2,753 downwards.
ACTATTTAGCTGATTCAAATGCAGCAGATAAAATATAAATGTTTATATAATTTATTATCTGGCCCTTTTATTTTACAAGTGGTAACAGCAATATTTTTTCTGGAAATTTCCCCTTTTTTTTTTTTTTTTGAGACAGGGTCTCCCTTTTCTAGTTCAGGCTGGACCTGAGCTCAGCCCTGAACTCACAGCAATCCTCCTGCCTCTGCCTCCTAAGTGCTGGCATTACAGGGATGAGCCACCATGCCTGGTACTATGGCACATGGTACTGATTGCTGGTGAGCATGAGTCTCTATGCCCAGCACTGTTGTATGTGGTTACCAGGGATCGAACTCAGGCCCTTGCACTTGCAAGGCAGGTGCTGGAACCACTGAGCTAAATCCCCAGTCCTCTAATTTCTATCAGTGATGTCAGTGATGCTCCTTCTTCCCTATTTCCACAAACATATAGACAGACCTTGGGAAAACATTATAATGTCACATAATCCAACATGTTAAAAATCTAATCTGCCATATTTCATAATTTATGTACTAAGAGGACAAATCTGGTTTAAAAGTTACCCAGATTTAAGAACATGCAGGTATTACATGCTAAGAAGCAAATTCCAAGGACTTACTCTACCAGATTAGAGAGGCAGCAGGTACTGTTTTCTTATTTGAGTGACACCAATTTGCAAAGTGACAAATAATGTACAGATGACAGCATGGGTGAGCCCTGAGTAGCCGTACACTTCAGTCTACTAGCTGTCATTTTAAAATCAGCACTTGTGGCCATGGTAAAAAAGTGAGGTTCTCAGGTATGGAGAATAAGAATGAAACTTTGTTCCTGAAGCCTGTGTAAGGCCAGGCTAAAGGACAGAATAGCCACCAGACTAGTGATGTGTTAATCATCTGCCTGTCTGCTTACAATTAAAAATGTACAACTTGGCTTAATATGTTGTGTAATACCACTAATTTTTCATTTTTAAATTGCTGGTTATACATAATTTTTAAAAAATTAAGATTTGAATGCTATTTGCTCTTACTCCTCTTATCATTGTACCTGTTATGTATACTGTACAGATTCTGACCAGTCATGTTAGAAAATTCAGTTACATAAGGTCAATTACCAAACAGTAAGTGGAAAAATCTTGAAAAAAAAGGGAAAGACTGATATATTCTGGAAGCAAGCAAAGCCTTGTGCCATTTATTTTATTTGTAGTGACATTTATTTTGAATTTTGTAAAAAGTAAAAAGAGAGAACTTAGGTTTTAGTGTGATATAATTTATGTACCATAAAATTTACCAATTTAAATTATCTGCTGTAAAGTTAGAGTTATATGACCATCATCCCAACTTAATTTACAGTATTTCTTATAATCTCCTCCAAAGTAACCTCATACCCATGAGTAGTTATTCCTTACTGCCACTCCAAAAGCTAGAGTATTACTAATTTACTTCCATTATTTACAGATTTCCTTTTTCTGGATATTTTATATAAATGAAATTACACAGTTGCTATGTTTTCAAAATTGTTTCATGATCTAGCATATATTAGTCTCTTGTTCCCTTTTACTGCTAAATATTCCATTTTTCATACATATATGATATATGGCACTTTGCTTATCCATTCTCCAATCAGACATGTAGGGTTTTTCTGCTTACCAGGTATTACAAATAATGTGATGAACATTCACAGGGAATGTATGTTACTTAGCGTAGATGTATGTTACTTAGGAAAGGAATTGCTGAGTTCCTGCATATCCTATATTTAATTTATAATTGTTATTATTAAAAGGTAAAGAATTTAAAAGATTGAAACATGGGTCTAGATAAGGGTTCTGAAGAAAAAGCAACTTTTTAAAAATTATAACTCAAAAGAATTTGAGAGACAATAGGAAGGCGCCTAAGCCTGCTCTGCTCAGCCTGTTAACCATCATTCTACTCTCAACTTTTATGAGATCAACATTTTTATATTTTACACATGAATATGGTATGATCATACATAAAAACAGACCCATAGATCAATGGAAAAAACTGAGTGTATAGAAATGATTCACACATCAACAGTCAACTGTTTTGATAATGGTACTATCATCATGGATTAGAGGAAGGATAGTCTTTTTGATAAATGGTGATGGGAAAATTAGGTACCTACCTGCAGAGTGAAATAAGGTTACTATCTTTCACCTATTTTTTAAAGGTCGTCAAAATGGATTAAATTTTTAAAGGCAAGACCTGAAACAATGAAATTGTTGAAATGAAATACTTCGGGCCATTGGAATGGGCATGAGCATTTTGGACAAGGCCCCAACAACACAGAAAATAAAAACAAAGGTAGATAACTCAGATATAAAAAGTTTCTGTATAACCAAGGAAACAAACATCTAAGAGATAACCTATACAGTGGGGAATATTTACAAACTATACATCTAACAAGGATTAATATTCAGAATGTATAAGGAACTAAAAATCTCAATAGTAAAATCTACACCCCAAGAAAAACAATGAAAAATGGACTGCTATGTGACGGGAAAAAAGTTCCCCTACCGGCTACTTTACCAGCTGTTCACATTGTCACTCTATATTTTCAGATTCTCATATATGAGGTTCTGCTACATTTTTCTTTGTTTTCTTCTTTGTCTAAACTTCTTCTCAGTTGTTAACCTATATTCTCATATGTGCAACCCAAATGTAGATGACTCCCAAATCTAAATTTCTTTTTTTTTTTTTTTTTTAGGTTTTTTGAGACAGGGTCTCGCTTTTGTGGTTTAGGCT
>PVIR01013880.1:0-41078 GCA_004026965.1 Petromus typicus | reverse complement strand
TGGAATACGTGGAGAGAACAACATGGAACGATCGCTTCTCGTATCCTTTGAATGGTGGCTCGATACAGGTTCTGAAATTGAGAAGAGGTGGAAAGTGAAAATTTGTTTAAATTCATTGAAATTGGAGAACTTCAGTGTCACTGTTTTCAAATACATCACTTACATTTCCACATTCATCCCCTCCTTTATGGCATTCAGTGTTTTATAACCTTTGATTTCATACTTTCCGAGCACTTCTTTATCTCCCATTCACATATGACCCTGCTCAGCTCCTGAGATCAGGTGAGAGAAGCACCTTCTGGGGGCTGTGGTCACATGCCGAGCACTTAGCATATCTGTTGGCACTACTTTAGTTGTGATTTAAACCAGCTTTTCTCACGGTAAAAAGGGAGACATCACATTTTAAAAATCTAATGCCAGTGTCTCCTGCTAATACATAGTGCAAGAAAACGGCAGGGACAGGATGGAGATGGCCCGGAGGACTTGTGTGCAGGTGGCCTCTTTAGGTCAGGTAAGGTTGTGGAGCCTCTTCCCAAAGTGGTGGACTTGGGGAAAGACTGTGGCAAGGTCAGGGAGCGTGCCACCTGGGTATCTGGGGACAAGTGGAGCGAAATAACTGAGACAGGCAGCTTGGAAGGAGGCAGAGCTTGTTTTGGCCCCTGGTTGGTTGGGCCCGTTGCCTTTGGTGCTGTGATGGGGCAGCACATCATGGTGCAAGTGCATGGGATGGGAGCGGCTCTTCTCCTGGTGTGTGTGTGTGTGGCCCATGACCTGACTTCCTCCATACAGGCCACGACCCCCAAAGTCCCATCTTGTCACAGTAGTAGAGGAACAAGCCTTCAGTACTTGGGCTGGGGAGACACCTCCAGGTCATCACAGTGTTCTAGGTGGAGGCTGAACAGCAAGTTCACTGAGAGGAAACATGTTTTGTTTTTCAGCACTAGGAATGGAACCCAGGGCCTCTGCACTGAATGATGAACCCTACTCTCTTTATTTTTGGGTTTTAAGAAAGAGTTTGACTAAATTGCCCAGGCTGGGCTCTAACTTTTGATTTTTCTGCCTCAGCCTCCTTAAAATGCTGGAATTATAGGTGTGTGCTACCACACCTGGCTAGAAACATATTTTTAAAAATTGGATTGTCTCCATTTGTAAATTGGGACTTTGATCTGAAAATGTAGGTTCATAATATCCTCAGGACACTCTGCAGCAGCTTCCCATGGGACAGCAGTCTGCCGGGCCTGGTCGGCTCTGCCCTCTGGCAGTCTTGGAGAGACTGCCAATCATAGGAAGGCACTGTGCTGTAGAAAAGCTCTGATTTCATGAGACAGGGAGGCAGCCTGTTCTCGACACCTGACCTAACTCTTGTTGATATTAAGCTGAACCTTGATGGAAGAAAATGGAGGTTTTGTGGACTGACATGAAACCATTTTAGTTCACTACAGCAGCAGTTGTAAGGGACAGTGGTTAGGTCACCTGTGTCTAGGCCCTGAACACAGAGTAATTTCTGCCATTTCTGTAAGATTTCATAGTTTGTGGAGATCTGGATTTTTTTTTTTTTTTTGAGACAGAGTCTCACTTTGTAGTTCAGGCTGGCCCTGAGCTCAGCCTCAAACTCACATCACAGCAATCCTCCTGCCTCTGCCTCCCGAGTGCTGGGATTACGACAGGCGCCCGTACCACTGAGCTAAATCCTCGGCCCTCTGGGTGTTTTATGTTATGTGATACCTCAGACCAACCTGTGGATTCATTGCGGTAAATGCAATTACTGTCTTCATGTAACAGATGAGGAAAATGACCTCAGAGAGGAAGGGACTTGTCCACAGCTACCCAAGTAGGGACTGGGGGAGTAAGCCTTAGTACAAGAAGTTTGGTTTGTTTGCTTTTTGAGATGGGCTTGCTATGAGGTCCAGGCTGGCCTGGAACTCACTGTGTAACGCTGTAGTCCTCCTGCCTCAGTCCCTCAGTGCTGAGAACACAGATGTGCACCACCACGGCTAGGAAGATGGATCAGATTCTATCCTTCATGCCCAGAGGTGGGAGTGTGTGCAGGACATTGTGACTGGTGAGTAGCGTATGGAGGATGTCCCTGTCTTTGGCTGGTGTACTGATTGTCGCACGCTTGGTGGTTCAAGGGCCCCTCACTGCCTCTCAGCTCTGGCGGTTGGAAGTACGTGACATGAATGGCCCCCTGTCAAGCCCTCGAAGCTGAAATCTAGGAGTCAGCCAGCTAGGTTCTCATAGACCTCATTCCTGTTAACTGGCAGAATTGTGTTCCCTGCAGTTTGTGAGACTAAGCTTCCGTGTCTTTGTTATCAGGGACTCGTTCCCTTTCTTAGGATAGTACCTGTATAGTTCCAGATACTGGGGTGGGGATTATGGGAGGCTGATTGTAGACTCTCTGCATTAGAAGCAATAACTGCTTCACAGCAGAAGCCTGGGGCAGTACTGGTGCAGGGCCTGGGCTAGAGTGGAACTTAATGTTTGGTTTGTGACATGCTTTCCTACAATCAGAGAGGCTGTTTGGACATGTACATGTGGTGTGTGCTTCATTTGGTTCGAATTCTTCAGTTGCTTTACTCTTACTCCTGCCTTTCAGTGGCTGTTTGCAAACCTCAGCAGTATAATACAGACACCTTCCTAGTAAAGAGTCAGATTCTAACAGTTGTCTATAAATCCAAGTGATTATACAAGGAGAGTTTTAAGACCATGTGCTCTGAATATATTTCTTTCCAAATATATAGGGAAATGACTTCATCTCGCCGTGATTTAAAACCAAGCACTTTTTAAAATACACATTTTTCACATATGTACTGACTCATGGATGTATAGAAGGATAGTCTAAAAGTGAACACATGAGCATGTAATAATACAGCTCTTCCAGCTTCCTAGAAATACTTTTCTCTTTTATTGTATATATGAGATTTTACTAGTCACTGATTCCAATTGAAGATTAAAAACACTGGCAGAGTGCATGTGTACATGTGTAAGGCCTCTTTCAGCCTCAGCACCACACGTGTACGGGTGCATAAAGGTGGGATGGCTGAGCAGGCACCAGCCAGCGGCCTTGGTGGGAGGGTGCTGCTGATTCTTTCCCCAAGTGGGCTGGGCACAAGGAGTGGGTGTGCCCACCCTTCTCTCCCCTTTAGTAAGCACTCGATAAGTGCCTGGAGCTGCCTGGGAGCTGGGAATCTAGAAGTGATTAAGAACAGATTGTCAGTAGCAAAGGTATAAATAATCTAATTGGAAAAAGTGGTTTGTAGTGATAAAAGCTTCGAGGGTGTGGTGGTGCAAGAACTTGGATCCTTGGACCAGGCTGGTCTCAAGCTTATACTTCTGCCTCAGCCTTCCAGAGTACCCAGATTACAGGGGTGCAGCCCCACTCCTGTCCCTTCCACACATTTTTTGTTTTGTGACATTTACTTACTGTGAATACGGGGCTCCATCCTGCATGACTTTATTTCCTCTTTGCCTCTGCATCTTGGTCTGGTGTCAGGTGGCTCATGGTTGCTTTGACTCTCACTTAGGAAGTGTTTCAACGTACACGAGCTTATTCAAGCTGAAAGGGACTCTGGAGACGTCCAGGGAGGAGCCTTACAGACAGATGAATGGGAGATTTTGTTGATGAGACACGTACCATATCATACAGTGATCTTGGCATGTAACGACCTCAAGCATAGGCCTTGACCTACACAGGACATTGCTTTGATGTCATTCTTCACAGGGACAAATAAACTGTAACTTCCAGAATCCCCATTCACAGGTATTGGTGGCAGTATATTAATATATTTTTTCTGGAATTAAACTAATACTGTCTGTGGTTCAAAAATCACAAGGTGACTTTGCCTTGAGTCTGTATTTCCTTCAGTATAATCTTTAAATCCTTGTAAATATTGACAGGATTCAATAAAGCAAAATATTTTTTTAAAAACTTATTTATTTTGAGGCAGGGTCTCACTATGTAGTTGAGACCGGCCTTGAGCTTACTGTGTAGCCCAGGCTGGCCTCTTAATGCAGCAGTCCTCCTGCCTCAGCCTCCTGTCAAAGTGTGCAACCATGCTTAGCCTCAAAAGAGTGTTTTTAAAAAAGGAAAAATGGAGGTGGTGTCCCAGGGACACTAAGAAAATGGGTCAAGATCGCTGGTTAACATGAATGAAGTCTCATTTTGATCTCATTTTCTTTACCTCCTGCTTAAGAGCTCTGTGCTGCAGCACATCTGCCTGTGGGGATGCCTCATAGGGTACTTACGGGTTTACAAACCTTAACTGAGTAGTTGACATTATTATTACTTTTTGTACTATATTTCTAATACTGGTGGAAATGCTGAAAGTCATTGCTAGGTTGTGCATTCTGAGTAGTAGGAGGCAGGAGAATGTGTCCAGTGAGTAATTTTTACAGTACATTTCTGAGAATTGCTTAGATGTACGTACCATCCTTGTGATATTTCATGGCTCTTTGTTGATACTATGTCATGGCATCTTACATAAAATTTATTTTGTAGGTGTCCGGGTGTTTGATTTTCCAAAAACCCCTTTGGACTTTGACTTCTGTGAGGGCCCATTTTTCTTGTAGTGCTTTCAAATAATTCTCAATAAGAACTTTTATTTTGTTCTACTGGGGGTTGAGCCCAGGAACCTTGTCTTTAGCCACCCTCCCACACTTTGTTAAATTTCGAGTCAGAGCCTCACTGTGTTAAGTTGTCTACACAGGGCTTGGACTTGTGATCCTTCTGCCTCAGCCTCCTGTAGTGCTAGGATTACAGGTGTGTGCCATGACAGCCAGCTAAATGACTCTTTTAATGAATAAGTGAATCCTATAGTGATTTTTGAAGAATCATTATGTATTTTATCTTTGATTTAGATGTCTATTAAATATTACAATATTATTCATACTGTAACAATGGATATTGTAAGTCTAACTGATAAAATCAGTTTTCATTATTGCCATGTCTAATAGTTTAAACTTGTAACTAACAAATGTTAAAACCTTAATAATTTAACTAGAGATATCTATGCTTTATGTGTGGCCTATCCTGAACCGCTTGGAGAAAGACTTTACACAGAAACCAAGAGTTTTTTGGAAAATCATGTTCGACATTTGCACAAGGTAAGCTTTGATATACATGTGATGTAAATATGTTTATAGCTGCATGGTTATTTGGTTGTTTGTTGTAGAACTTGTATCAAATTCAAGTCTGGTTTCTTAGACAGCATTTTTCTAATTGTGTATGTTTTTAAGATCTTTAGTCAAGGCTTACGCTAATAGGTTCTCCAAGGGAAGCCATGCTGAATAGTCTCCAGATAGTAACTGGTATGTGCAGGGCTGGAGTCAGCAGAAGGTTTAGTTAAAATGTTCTGTGCTGCCCCTGATGATGTTTATACAGCTAAGACTCACTTTTTAATTCCCACCTGTTGGGGAGTCTCTGTCTTTTCCAGCCTTTTAGCACTCCCCTCATATGGTATGTAATGTCTTTCGTACACTTAAATCGGAAGGGTCAGAGTCCATGTGAGAGTGCAGCAGAGTTCTTTCTCTGAGCAGGTGTGTGCAAGGCAGCACCGTGGAGTCCACCACTGTACACAGACCGTGGGCTCTGCAGCACTTTGCCATCAGGAGCATTGCTGGCTTTCTCAGCTGGTGGCCTTCTGGGAACCTGGAGCAGACTATTGCTGTCTGCTCGGGGTCCTTACTCTGCCTTCACTTGGCTGTCCTGACAGTCACGGCAGTTTCCTTAGGAGCCCCTGTGGACTGAGCTCTGTGTGCACACAGCCACATAGTCTGTACCATGGGGGCAGCCAGGGTGGATACTCTGAGTGGCACTGTGGGTGAGGGCCTTGAAGCATTTGAAGAAATTGCTCTGTTTGTTTCATATTTATTGTACATGTTAGTGTTTTAGCATGTACGTGTAGTAACTCACACAAGTGATTCTGGCAAAAGTAATGTGGCCGTGTTGTTCAGTGATTTTAAAATTTTTTATTATGCTGGGCGGAGAGGCTCATGGCTGTAGTCCCAGCAGTGAGGAGGCTGAGGCAGGAGGATCACTGTGAGTTCAAGGCCAGCATAAATTATATAGGGAGACCTTGTCTCAAAAAAAATTGCTATAGGGCCAGGGATTTAGCTCAGTGGTTCTGGCGCCTGTCTTGCAAGCACAAGGACCCTGGGTTCGATCCCCGGCAACCACATACATTACTGGGTGTGGAGACTCATGCCCAGCAGTAATCAGTACCACATACCACAGTGCCGGGCGTGGTGGCTCACGCCTGTGATCCCAGCACTTGGGAGGCAGAGGCAGGAGGATTGCAGTGATGTGAGTTTGAGACTGTCAGGGCCAGCCTGAACTACAAAGTGAGACCCTGTCTCAAAAAAATAAAATAGGGCCGGGGAGTTAGCTCAGTGGTTCTGGCGCCTGTCTCGCAAGCGCAAGGACCCGGGTTCGATTCCCCGGTAACCATATAACAATACTGGGTGTGGAGACCCATACCCAGCAGCAACCAGTACCACATACCACAGTGCCGGGCGTGGTGGCTCACGCCTGTAATCCCAGCACTAGGGAGGCAGAGCCAGGAGGATTGTGATGTGAGTTGGAGACTCTGTCTCCAAAAACCTAAAAAAAAAAAAAAAAAAAAAAAAAAAATTTAAAAAATTGTTGTAATTTAGTGAACTTTGGTTATATAATAATTGATAGCTGTGTAAGACTTAATTTTTTCATTATTTGGAGATGCTATTTGTTCAACTGCTCATATTGCTAGGTCAACACCAGTTTATCAAATTTGATATTATAAACAGTATTTACATAATCATCTCCTGAATGAATCTCCATTGGTGACCATGATCGTTCTTTTTCTGTTGGTGCTTGGGACCAGGCCTTCCTCTTGTGCATGCCAAGTGTCCCTTCACCACCGGCTGCCTCTCCAGACCCTGGTGGAGTTGCTCAGCCACACACTATTTTTTTTTTTTGTTTTTGACTTATGTAATTAACTCTTTATCTTAGGTCAAACCACCAGGAGCAGTTCATTAAGAGTGCTTCATTTACCCCAGCATTATGAGCAGTTGATATTTTAAATTAACAATTTGATAGGAATATGGTGTTTGTAGGTTATTTTTATCATGGTAGGCCTAATTGTGAGGTTGGGAACATGGCACTTGATCAGAGAATTGATTAGGTAAAAACAGACCACGTCCGGCCTGAGGTCGGGTTGACAGTCTATGGGAAAACCGGTCAGAGAACTTCCAGGTCGGTTGAACATCGGTCCAGTGTATTCTGTATAGTCAGACCAGTTTCCCATTACAAGTGTCCTATCGGTGGTGCTGGGGCTAGACCCAGGGCCTTGGCAGGAGCTACACCCCAAGCCCTTTCCTGATTTTGAGTCGGGATCTCACTGAGTCACTAGGCTATCCAGGCCAGCTGTGAGCTTGTGCTTCTCCTGCCTCAGTCTTCAGTCGTGCTGGGGCAATGGTGTGGGTTTACAGATGAATTCTTTAAAAAGTAGACCTGAAGCCTGGGGCTGTAGCTCAGTGGCGCTGTGCCTCCCTGACACAAACACACAAAAAGTAAATCTGAGATTTCAGGTTGATTTTTACTTTTCTGAAAGTATTAGCTGTTAAGTAAATGTATAAAACGGATTTTGGAGGAAAGGTGTTAGTTTCTGTTCTCAGAAGTAAGGTAATGATCTTCTATCACTTGGGCCAATCAGAAGTGATGGGTTTAGGAAACAACACATGACAATAGAATTGTGTTGTGTTTTAAACTGATTTTGTATTCTCTGCCAAAGACAAAATCATTTTTGTCCGTCTGTCTTGGCATGAAACAATTTACTCTCTATGATTGAGGCTTCATTTCCAAGTCCCAGGCTCATGTTTCCCCCATACTGGGTATTGAACTCTGGCCCTTGTGCTTCCAAGGAGGGCACAGTACCACTTGAGCTACATCCCCTGCCCCAGTTCTTTTTTTTTTTGAGAAAGGGTCTCACTATATAGTTAGGGTTGGCCTTGGAACTGAAAATGGGAAAATGGAGACACTTCTGCCTCAGCATCCTGAGTGCTGGTATGGATTACAGGCACCGGTGCCATGCCTGCCTTTCTCACTTGTTTCGTTTGTACTGGAGGTAGTTAAAGTGCATTTCGTGAATGTAATTTATAGTGCTACTTTTTTTGAAGATGACCTTTGATACATTTTATATTTTACAATGAAAATGACCAGTGCTTTCTAAATAAAAATGTTTTCTTTGTTTATATAGAGAGTTCTAGAGTCTGAAGAACAAGTACTTGTTATGTATCATAGGTATTGGGAAGAATATAGCAAGGGTGCAGATTATATGGACTGCTTGTATAGGTAAGTGTGCCTTTAAACTTGACAACCTAAACGGCATTGCTTGCATTCAATAACTGATAGACTAATTTCTTATTATTTACTATTGACATATACAATTAAATCTATCCTTCTTAAGCTGAAGTCCCCCGACCCCTTGGGATACGGGTGGTTGTGTCTGCTGGGTACTTGGGGGCCAGAGATTGTGCAGAAATGATTCCATCAGAACTAAAATTGTATTTAACGCCATAGGTGTTTCTTTACATTGCCTGCAACCTGTAGGTCCTGCTAATTTCAGTAGGGATCAAAGTGGACTTTCAGTTTAGAGGAAGGTCAGGACGTGAGGGAGTTCGCGTCCCCTCCACAGGCCCCCATCTGACTAGCTTTCAGCAGTGACGTTTCGGAAGGCGCTGCGGGTATGAGCTCTCTCCTCCCAGGGCTGCACGCTCATCTGGAGCTCTACTGCTCCACATCTGGCCTTTCTTTGAATCTCTTTCAGATCTGTTCTTCATCTTGGGTCTGACCTCTCCCTTTGTCCCCTCTTGCCTCCTGCTTGGGGCTCAGCTGATCACTGATCCTCTCTGATCTGTTCATCTGAGTATGGAAATACGTATGACAGGAATAGGTTCTGAGACGTGTGTTTGGGGTTGTGGGACACACATGTACGTGTCTGTGATGTCACTGAACAGCATAACCCCTGGGTCACTGTCGACAGGTGGTCCTTGGTCCCAAGCGCCCTCAGGAATGCACGACTGTCCCTAGGTATGAAGGTAGAGGTCTGCTCATTGGAGAGGAGCCTGTGCTTGTGGAATAGGCATTAAAAACCTGGTTCCTTAACCTGCGGGCTTGTAGGGTGGTTGTGATCTGAGATGGGGCAGCTGCGCACTCTGCTGTGGGCCACAAAATGGCCTCCTTCACCTGCGCACAGGGCAGGCCTGCAGGTGGTCTGTGCACTCCCGCCATGCCCTGCAGCACCACCGTGTTGCCAGAGCAATGCTCTGGTCTCTTGGCTTCTTCGTTCTCCTTTGCTGCATTGATGTATCCTCTCCGGTGTCTGTGACAGAATTGCAGTCATCCTCTTAAGCTGCTACATGGGCCAGGCTGGCCTCCACCTGACAGCACAGCGTGCTCAGAACCAGGTCCTGTCTGAGTGGCTCAGTGTCCGTCAGAGGAGCAGAACGCAGCCAGACTAGAAACCAGTTCTGTCAGCACAGGTTTTCTATGGCTTTGGCTTGTAGAAATCCATGTTGACTCTGTCTGCCGAGGCGAGAGTATCAGGAAAAGAAGGATCCCTAAGCCAAGGACTACGGCTCAGCTCAGTGTCAGAGCACGGTCATCCCGCATCCAGGCCCTGGGCTGGCTCCCCAGCACCGCGGAAAACAAAAACAGCCCCCCAAGCAGACACAAACCAGGGCGAGTGGGCGGGATCGTGGGTGTTCGCTTTTGTTGGTGAGAACAAGGAGCAGTTAGCAGGCAGATGGCCAGAGAGTATTTGCCTGTGCAGGGTGCAGTGGGATTCCCCTCTCTGCACATTTCTTTTCTTTTCTCTATTTTTGATACCAGAGATTGAACTCGGGACCTTGCACTTGTGAGCCAGGTGCTTAAATCACTGAGCTACCACATTCCTGAGCTTCTACTCTTTATTATTTATTTTATAGGACACAATTCACTCAGTTCTCTTGCCTTTCTCTGTACTTCTATGTACTCTTTCAGCTTTATGTTATTTGATTTTATTTGGTATTAAGGACTGAACACAGGGCCTTCCCAATGAGCTACATCTCCAGCACCTCCCTATACTTTATTTTTTTAAATTTGAAATGAGGTCTCATCTTGTAGTTCAGGCTGACCTTGAACTCATAGGTAACACAGGCTGGCCTCAAACTCATGGCAGTCCAGCTGCCTCAGCCTCACGAATACTAGGATTATTTATGTGTACTATCACAGCTGGAATCTCCAGCCCTTTTTATTTTGAGGCACGGTCTTGCTGGGTAGTTTCTAAGGCTAAGCTTGAATTTGTGATCTTGCTTCAGCCTGGCAGGGTGCTGAGATTACCTGCCTCATTAATTTTGTACTTTCTAGTGAGTACTGTGACACTGGCATTAGTTAGAAAGTTTTAGTAACTACTGGAGAAATATATATATTCATGGGTGTGTGCACGCTTAGCTGTGAGGTAGCATGTCTTCATCTTTACAGCAGAGGCCATTGACTTCACTTCTGATCAAGCAGGGATTGGTTGAAAGGTAGAATTTCAGTTCACATTTGTCTGATTCTATAGCTTGTCCCTTTAATAACTTCATTGTGCTTTGGAGTTACTGTGTACACACTCCTAGTCACTTAAGTACGACATACGTTCTACTCTTTCCTGCCTCAGCCTCCCGAGTGTTGGCATTACAGGCGTGTGGCACCATGCCTGGCCCCCGGAGTACCATCTGCACTTGAATGTCTGTTCAGTGCTGAGCTTGTGTTTACACACACATTCTGTCCCAGGAAGAGCCGGCCTATCTAAGTGGTAGCATTGTGCCCGCTGTCCTTTACTCTGTCCGTAGGCTTTACTCTGTCCCTGCCTCCCATCCTCTGCACTGCTGAGGCTGCATCCCTGGCGTCCCTGTGTCACAGGAAATGTTGACGGCAACACCCCTGCAGCTGGTCCTGCAGCACTGACTTCTCTGTCCCCGTCAGGAACACTTCTGGTGCCTTCTTCCCTGAAGGGCGCATTTGATCACTCCAAAGCGATGAGGACCTTTCACGTGCAAACCGGTTTGCGCAGACTCACAGCTGAGGGCCCTGGGACTCTACTCACAGAGATTCTGTTTGGCCTCTGTGGCATTCGTCTCTTAGGGCTGATCTTTATTTATTTAATCATTGGTAGAATAAGTGGTGAAATCACTTCACAGAAGACACAAAATGAAATGGCAAAGTCTAGTGTTTTGCTTACTTTGTAGATTATCCAAGTTATCTTTTGTTTTTACCCATAGTCTATAAGGAAAGTGTAATGAAATGTAAAGTAAAACAAAAACAATCAGTTTTGCTTGCGTAGTGACTCACGCTTGTAATCCCAGCACTCGTGGAGGCAGAAGCAGGAGGATTGCCATGAGTTTGTGAGTGAGTTGGGGGCAAGCCTGAGCTATAGAGTGAGACCTTGTGACAAAAAAACAAAAACAAAAGAAAGACAAATATACCAAAACAACAACAAAAAAACTGAAAAAAAAAATCAGTTTCATTTCATTTTTGTGAGCTTCTTTTTGAGACAGGGTCTTGCTTTGTTCTTCAGGCTGGCCCTGGGCTCAGCCTCAAACTCATATCACAGCAATCCTCCTGCCTCTGCCTCCCGAGTGCTGGGATTACAGGCGTGAGCCACCATGCCCAGCACGGTGGTATGTGGTACTGGTTGCTGCTGGGCGTGAGTCTTCACACCCAGCATTGTTGTATGTGATCACAGGGGATCAAACTGGGCCCTTGTACTTTCAAGGCAGGTGCCAGAACCACTGAGCTAAATCCCTGGCCTTTAAAGAAATATTTTAATGAGATGACTTTTAATTTTTGTTAAGTCTGATTTATAAGATGAATGATTATTAGCATCCCTGAGTTAGAGATTTTGCCTTCAAATAATCAGAATAACCCCCTGCCCACCTTTCCTGGCATGCCACATGCCTGTGCAAACCCTACTAGGCCATGTCTAGTACTTATGGCACAAACTGGAGAACTAGCAGCTCTTATAGTCCTGTTGCTTGAGCCTGAGAATATTCCTTACAATAGGATTTTCTAGGATTTCTGGATTTTTTAGAGACTTCAAAGTTACGTGGCCTGGGGCCTTATTTTAGCGTAGAGAATACTTACTTGGCTAGCATTAGTGAGGACCTAGCACCAGAAAGAAAAAAAAATAGACAAACCTATATATTTAAGTGTGATGTAGTGGTATACACCTTATAATCCCAGCTGCCTAGGAGGCTGAGGCAGGAAGATGACATGAGCCCAAGAGTTCATGACAGCAAGAACAACACAGTGCGACCTCATTCAGAGAAAGAGAGGAGGGAGGGAAGGCTTAGGAGTTTTGACAGTTGCCATTATGAACTATGTCACTGCCATATTGCAGAAAAGCAAAGCTTCCTAACTACTCAGGCTACAGAAGACTTTGTCAGGACATGTGCCACTTCAGTACACCTCAGTGGAACAATCAGGTATTTCCTCTTGGGGACAGAGGGGGCTGTTTTAAGAATCTGAAGTTATTTCATTTTATGATTTCCTGGAAAATATGTCTTTATTCACAAATAAATGTGTGGTTAGTAAATTTTGTTATAAAATACCACAGTGACATAAAATGGATTAACAGTAGTAGCCATATCAAATTTGTCAAATTGCACTATTTTAAATTAAGACTATTTTTAAAAGCCTGTTGTAAGCTTTAGCTGTTGTCACTAAGAATCTCAGTCAGGGGCCGGGGATTTAGGTCAGTGGCTCCGGCACCTGCCTTGTAAGTGCAAGGGCCCGGGTTCCATCCTCAGTAACCACATATAACAGTAGTGGATGTGGAGACTCACACCCATCAGCAGTCAGAACCACATACCATACACAGTGCTGGACATGGTGGCCCACGCCTGTAATCCTAGCCTTCGGGAGGCAGAGGCAGGAGGATTGCTGTGATGTGAGTTTGAGGCTGAGCTCAGGGCCAGCGTGAACCACAAAAAAGGGAGACCCTGTCTCCAAAAAAAAAAAAATCTCTATCAGGAAAGGTACAGCTGAGCCGGGTATGGTGGTGCATGCCTGGAATCCCCAATTGCAGGGAGAGGCTGAGACAGGATGAGCGCCTGAGTTTGAGGTCAGCCTTAAATGCTTATCCAAAGGTCAGGTCTTCCACAATCCATTGATCCATTTCTTGCCAGGCTTGGTGGTGCATCCATTTAATCCGAGCACTCAAAAGGCTGAGGCAGGAGTTTTTTTGTTGTTGTTCTTTGAAAATATTGCCATAGTTACTTGTTAATTAATAATATGAAGCACAGTTCCCATGAAGCAAAAATTTTCCAGTCAAGGAAAGGCAGAGTGTAAGGTAAAACTGCAACATTCAGAAGGGACTTGTTTAGGCTTCTTATTTTTATGTTAGGTCTCAGTTTCCTCTTTCAAGTACGCTGGGCGCGTTGGTCTCGTAAGACTGTGCACCTGTGGCACCCAGTGGTTTGGATCCGTGAGTGGCTGTTGTAGTCGGACACGTGCCGGCACATTGTGCTTCGCCGTGGACACAGCTCCTTTACATCCATGTGTCGCCTGATTCCCACAGTAGCCTTTAGAGACAGCAGGGCAAGTTCATTTTCCCTGTGAGGTGTCGAAGCTTGCTCAGGTCACAGCTATTAAGCGGTAGAAGTGGCCCTGGAGCATCTAATATTGTAGGTGTTAAAACCAGTGCTCTTCCCGTGAGGTCAGGATACTCTGAAACCACAGCTGAGAACACGAGGCGGTGTCCATCGTGGAGATGTTACCTGGCTGCATGTTACAGAGGAGTCAGGCGGCCGGTGCTCAGTGGGCCCTGTCAGTCTCTCGGGTCCAGGAAAGTGTGGGTGTCTTAGTCAGGTATTAGCAAAAAATGAGCTCTGAGGGAAGACAGATTGGGGCCGAAAAAGAGCCAACCTGGCATCACTAAGCTTCCATGACAGAGTTACGGGTTTCTTCCTTATGTTCAATCTGGGTGACTTTAGTAAGCAGCAGGATGGGATAGAACAAAAACAGGACCATACATGCCCAGTGGTAGGCAGCTCCTGTCACTGTAGACTTGACCATCCCAGCAGCACACAGATCATTGAAGGAATTTCTGCACCTAGAAAGAGTCCTCCAAACCAGGCTGTTTTCTGTTAAGCGCACAGTGTATATCTCAGGATCATTGGTTGTCTTCTCAAGGATTTCAAGAGGTAACTAGAATAAACTATATATATATATATATACACACACTATATATATATATAGTTTATGTATATATATACACGTATATATATATATATATTTTTTTTAAAGACAGGGTCTTGCTTCATAGTTCAGACTGGCCCTGCACTTACTATGTACCCCAGGATAGCCTGGAACTCACAGCAATCCTCCTGCCTCTGCCTCCCAAGTGCTGGGACTACTGGCGAGGGCCACCACGCCCAGCATTGTGGTATGTGGTACTGAGGGTCAAACGAGACCTTGTGCTTGCCAGGCAGATACCGGAAACACTGAGCTAAATCCCCAGCCCAGTATTTTCTTCTTTTAACACAAGGTCTCTGTGTTTAGTTCAGGCTGGCTTCGAACTCAGTGTGTACCTCAGGCTGGCCTCTGAATCTCTGCAGTCCTCCTGCCTCAGCCTCGCAAGTACTAGGATTACAGGCATGTGTCACTACACCTGGCAGAATAAAGTATTTTACAAGAAAAAATTAATTACACACTGTCATAGTAGAGAGGGCCATCTGTACTTTCCACAGATAGTACCCAAGGCCATTGCATTTTACCTGCACTTTAGTGGCTAATGTCTCAGATTCCCCTCAGCCCGCCCAGGAACTGCGCTGCAGGTTAGCTCAGCCGTAGGTGCTGAGCACTTTGTTTTTAAAAGCCCCAGCAGGTAGGTAGAGTGATCACCAGGTGAGTTAGGTGGTCAGAGACACCCCCAGAGGGTACTCAAGCCCAGGCACGAGCTGTGGCACACCGAGCACTCTGCACAGGTGGCTCCAAATCAGCAGGCCATGAAGGAACTCCTGAGTAGACTCTCTGGCATTTACTTGGGGTGTATCTTCTTTGTTCTTTTCCACTACTGCTTTTTACCATTCCCTCTGGAATTTTTCTGTGTTTAGTTTATCTTAAACATTGAATATACAATACAACTTTACAATCTGGACAGCAGTTTCTATTCTTTTTCCAAATTCTTTTGTGCATTATTGTGTTTCTTTGAGCAACACAATTTACACTCTCATGTTGGCCTTCCTCTTTTTCTGCAGCTGGTATAATTGTGTGTTTTTTTTTTTGGTTTTTTTTTTTTGGTATCAGGAATTGAACTCAGGGCTCACTTAGCAGAGAGGCACTATTGACACTAAGCTGCATCCCTGGCCCTTAATTTCAATAAAATGTCTGCCCACAAAATGCAGTGATGATGGTGTCTGTGATGGACGTCCCAGGTGGATTTCACTCCCTTGTATCTTCCAGTTATTTGAATTTTGAGACCTTTTCTGAACTGTAAATGACTTTTTGAACTCTGTTGTTTTGAATAAATAATAAACAAGCTCCATATTATTTGTTCAGAAGGGGCTTAAATATTTTATAACTATTTTTCCTTGCTTTTCGGTTGCCGGATAGCTTGCTAGAGGTTAGACCATCCATAGGATTATTGTAATCATTTACCACTGTTGCAGTCTTTTTAGTTTTATGTCTTCAAGTTCTATCATTTCTGTGTTATGAATAGTTAACAGTAAAGAGATGTCTTTTCTGTCTTCCCATTTTGTAACACAGAATTTTCCTCTCTGATAGGCTGACATTGCTCCTGTTTTCAGGTTTGTTTGGTTTTTTTCTCAGATATTTTGACACTTCCTTCTTATTTAGTCTGTGTCCCAAACATGTGCATTTTGTGTGTTGTAAAAGCATGTCACTGAGAAGTATAAAAATTGTATTTAATGTCCTTATGAAAAGAGCTTTTATAGATCACACACAAAATATAGGGTTTTTTCACAAATAAAAACAGATTCATAAAAGGAAATAACCATAACTTATTAGACTTCACTAAAAACACACATCAAGATAAATATAAAAGAAGAAAAAGTACGAGTATATCTCACGCACACAGTGATTAGGGCTGACCTGTCCCCACCCTGAGCGACGCTGGGTTGCTCCATATGTCCACACGCACTGCCCAGTGAGCAAGGAAATGGTTAATTACAGAACTGTGGTGCAACTAACTTGTAAATCTAAAATCATTGTTCCAAAGCTGCAAGTTAAATGTATTTTCTTACTGACTTTGCCTTTCTTCTTTATATTTTCCAGGTATCTCAACACCCAGTATATTAAAAAGAATAAGTTGACTGAAGCTGACCTTCAGTATGGCTACGGTGGTGTAGATATGAATGAGCCACTCATGGAAATAGGGGAGGTAATAAATTCTTTAAGTGACTGCGGGCAAAGTGTGTTTTTATGTTGAAGTAATTTGCCTCAGTGTATTTTTTAGAAGGAAGCAAAATTGACCATTTTAATAAATTGTTGAAATTTAAAACATCCTGAATATTAATACTATAAAAAATTTCTTGAGATTTTTTTCAAATAAAATAGGAACAGAAAAGGTACTATAATTACTATTTTAATAATTAATTAATTTTTTTTTTTTATGGTTTTTGGAGACAGGGTCTCGCTTTTGTGGTTCAGGCTGGCCCTGAGCTCAGCCTCAAACTCACATCACAATCCTCCTGCCTCTGCCTCCCAAGTGCTGGGATTACAGGCGTGAGCCACCATGCCCGGCACTGTGGTATGTGCTACTGGTTGCTGCTGGGTGTGGGTCTCCACACCCAGTATTGTTATGTGGTTACTGTGGAATCGAACCCGGGTCCTTGCGCTTGCGAGACAGGCGCCGGAACCACTGAGCTAACTCCCCGGCCCAATAATTAAATTTAAGATGGATGACTGATAGGGTTAAAGATAGTGTAGTTTGGAAAAAACCTCATAAAAATTATTTAGAAAACATTGAAGCTTTTGCAGTAAAAAAGTGAAATAGTAGAAAAGACAAACACTTAAAGAAGGAAAAAGAAGAAACACAAGTTCATGGGAATAACAAATTTATTATAACATAACAATTAAGGAAGTTCAGAAGAAGATAGTGAAATATTCAGTTCAAATAATCCATTCAAGTCTTCGCAAATTTATTTACTTCCTCAGTACTGGAAATTGAACCCAGGACCTGGTGCTTACAGGCAGGTGCAGAGCTACCAAGCTGTATCCTGGCCCTCAGTGCAGATGTAAATGTGGAAAACTGTACAGTGATGTTGAGATGTTCTTTACAAGTTTACTTAATACCTAATGAATAGTCCAGGCATTGGACATTCAGTGACAAGACAGATGGAAAATGCCTACTGTGTGAAGCTTATAAGTTCAGGAGAGAAAGCAGATACCAAGTAAGGAAGGAAATTTATGTTAAGATATAATGCATGTCAGTGATACAAAGCTAAGATGCAAATTGGGAGAAATTTAAATTTGCATGTTCCTTTTTTAAAGAAGTTGATCAGTGTCTTTAATAAGCCTTAAGTTGTTTAATACTCTTGACAAGAAATCACCCATCTGGCAATCTGTACTTGGAAAATAATAGGAGGAAAAAAAGCTTACATGTTTCAAAGTGTCTGTTGCAGTTATTGTTCAAATAGGGCACCTAATGTGGGGCCAATCTAAATTCGCAACATTCAAGAGTAAAAAACCATGCATTGAACAAGATAGGGAGGTAGGGAAAAAAAAAAAAAAGATAGGTAGGTAGGTAGGTAGTATGATTCTTTGCAAAGGCAGACAAATGAACACATAGAGTTCACAAAAGATGGTTTAGGAAGAAATTTAAGGGCCAGGGATTTACATCAGTGGTTCTGGTGCCTACCTTGCAAGTGCAAGGGCCCAGGTTCAATCTCTAGTAACCATGTACAACAATGCAGGGCATGAAGACTCACACTCACCAGCTATCAGAACCACATTCCACAGCAATGGGTGACTCACGCCTGTAATCCCAGCACTCGGGAGGCAGAGGCAGGAGGATTGTGATGTGAGTTTGAGGCTGAGCTCAGGGCCAGCCTGAACCATAAAGCGAGACCCTGTCTCAAAAAAACCTAAAAAAAAAACCAAAAAAAAATCCCAAAAACCAAATTGACAAACATTCCGTCTGTACTGGCATCATCAAGCCCACTATTATTTCTAGAAGAATTTCATAGAGCTACTTGGTTTGTAGTTTTCCTGAGTTTTACACATGTATTTGAACACAAATATTTCTATGCACACATTATATGTTTTATGTATATTTATCATTATTAGTTTTTTTTTTTCTCCTGTACTGGTTATTGAACTCATGGCCTTGCTGTTGCAAAGCAGACAGTAGCACCACTAGGTAAATACCCAGCATACTTTAAAAAATCTTGAGCAAGGCCGGGGTTTTAGCTCAGTGGTTCCGGTGCCTGTCTTGGAAGTACAAGGACCTGGGTTCGATTCCCCGGTAACCACATACAGTACTGGGTATGGAGACTCACACTCTGCAGCAATCAGTACCACATACCACACAGTGCTGGGCGTGGTGGCTCACGCCTGTGATCCCAGCATGGGGGAGGCAGAGGCAGGAGGATTGTGATGTGAGTTTGAGGCTGAGCCCAGGGTCAGCCTGAACTGTAAAGGTAGACCTGTCTCAAAAACCAAAACAAAACAAAAAAAGCAAAAACAAAATCTTGAGCAAGTGTTGAAAAACTAAGTAATCCAGTCTTGATGATCTTCATTTTTCCCGGCAGCTAGCATTGGACATGTGGAGGAAATTGATGGTTGAGCCTCTGCAAACCGTCCTCATCCGAATGCTGCTCCGAGAAGTCAAAAAGTGAGTTCCGCTGTGTGCTGCTCTGTCAGTCGATCTGCTTTACATGCTGTTCAGCATGACTGTTGGCCTGTCTCTTGTTTCAGTGTAAAGAGCCTCAAGTTCACTTAATGCTAGGATTTTGAAATTGTTTCATAATTTTTCTGCCATTTAAAAAAATTCTGGCACGCCTTTGATCTTTATTTTTATATTAATGTGGTTTGCAGGTCAGTCTGTTTACTTTTTTTATTTAGCTAAGCAAAGTTTAGGGTCTTGCTGCTTTTTAATGCAGAAATCGGCTAGACCTTCCAGGCAGCTAGCTCCCTGGATCTCCGACCCTCGGCATTTAAATACTGAGGAGGGTCTCCTGTTCATAGAGCAGATTGTCCCAGTTAGTACCTCTGTGCCTCAGTATTGTTACCAGTGTCTTAGCTGTCCTTGGGAAGTCGGTAGGTAGGATGGTGGCGTCCTCCTCTCCCCTTTGCTCAGCAGCAGACTCACCTGATTTCAGACTCATCACAGTTCGGGGTGAAAAAAGTTTTCCTGCAGAGTCCAGAATAGAACACCTTGGGCCAGGGATTCAGCCCAGGGGCACCGCCCCTGCCTGCCGAGCAGCACGAGGTCCTGAGTTCCATCACCAGTACAACACCGTTCACAGTAGGACACCCTTGGTTGTCCTTGTGTCTGGTTCTTCAGCCTCAGGATTGGGGAACTGAATGTACTAGGTCGTACAGATGGAAGTCTAATAAAGTCTTAAGTGTGGGATCTGATACGGTGGGAATTACCCAACTTGTGAAGTGTAGTGTGATAATAGCCACTCCCTCTGGATCTGCCATCTCCACGACTTTCATGTGAAGAGTAATTTGTCAAAGCATTATTTTTCCTGCGGGATTCCTAGTTGGAAGTAAGGGGCTAAAAACACACGGGTGTACACACACATCACAAAGAGATTATTGTCAAGTTCAGCAGTAACATCAAGTAGAAAGAAGATGATAGCAGTTAGTAATTTGATTTTAAGAAAATTTTACTGACCATATTAATGATTGCATTGTTTCCAAAGCCAAGGTGTTAGTCAGGTGGCTGAAACTGAAGCAAATCTTCATTTGTTTGGAATCTGTTTCTTCAAGGGATTAGGGCTCATACCTGTAACAAGCTATAGCCACCGATCTGGCATCTCTCTTTAATCCCCTAATGGCATCTCGTAGATTCTTCTTTTATTTCAAGATATTTGGTGTCCTCTGTCCCTGTTACAACATGTGTGATCTACCTACTTTGCTGTTCTGTTTTCTGCCAGTGTGGAGAAATAAATGCCACCTGCTCTTGTACATCAGGCCTCAGAGCCCCTTGGAAAGAAGTGATGGACAGTGAGTGTCCTTGTCTCATTCTGGGTTTTAAAGGTCACATGTGCAGTGTGTCTGCCTTCCAGATGATGTGTCTCGAACGTTTTTTTATAAAAATCATATTTCAGTTTGGCTGCCGTGTATGTAGTACATCACCTTTACACTCCTGTGGGAAGTCCGGGTCTGTGCACAGTGCTGCCACCTCACCCCATCTCTTAAACCTCACGCTGTGTGGCTGTGCTGGCACAGCAGCGCCCAGCAGGTATGGAGCCTTGTGCAGTGTTGGTACATGCGCATTACACATCCCAATTCCTTCTCTTTATCCCAGTTGTCTAGTGTGTTGAAAGCTGCTCTTCAGAAGAACAATTAGGGCCGGGGATTTAGCTTAGTGGTTCCGCGCCTGTCTTCCAAGCGCAAGGACCCAGGTTCGATTCCCCGGTAACCACATAACAATACTGGGCGTGGAGACTCACATCAGCAGCAACCAGTACCTCATACCACAGTGCCGGGCGTGGTGGCTCACGCCTTTAATCCCAGCACTCGGGAGGCAGAGGCAGGAGGATTGCTGTGATGTGAGTTGGAGGCTGAGCTCAGGGCCAGCCGGAACCACAAAGCGAGACCCTGTCTCAAAAAACCTTTAAAAAAAAGGGTCTCCTCTGCTTCCTCTGAGTGATGCTGCATTGTTTTTTCTGTTCTTGTGCTAGTGGAGGAAATGATGTTTATGGATTTTTTATTATGACTCGGCCCTGTGGTACCTGTGGTAAGTCTTCACCTGGTGGCCATAGTCTCCTGCAGGCCTGGTTTGCCTTGCTCATAGTTACTGAGTGTGCCGGGGCCACAGTGGCCGGGCTTGCGATCAGTTGTTCCTCCTGTCATGTCACCGTCTGGCTTTGGTGTCAGTTTCCAGGTCAGCTAAATTAGGAGCTTTTACCGTTTTCTTTTTATAAGTGTTTGTATCAAATTGGAATATCAGTTTCTTAAATATGTAGTAAAACTCCTGCAAAACCATTTGTGCCTAAATAAATATTTATTTTTACAAGAAGTATTCTTTCCAGGTTTTGGGGATAATTGTCTCATTACGTAGTTCATGCTGGTCTTGAAAATGGCAATCTTTCTGCCTCAGTTTCCCAAGTGCTGAGATGACAGGGATGCATCATAGTGCCCAGTGTAAGATTTTTAAGTGTCTGGGTTTTTTTTTTTAAGTTTTAAGATTAAGCTTATAACTTGGAGTTCTTTTTTTTTTTTTTTTTAAGGTTTTTTGAGACAGGTTCTCGCTTTGTGGTTCAGGCTGGCCCTGAGCTCAGCCTCAAACTCGCATCACAATCCTGCCTCTGCCTCCCGAGTGCTGGGATTACAGGCGTGAGCCACCTCGCCCGGCACTGTGGTATGTGGTACTGGTTGCTGCTAGGTGTGGGTCTCCACACCCAGTATTGTTATGTGGTTACCGGGGAATCGAACCCCGGCCCTTGCGCTTGCGAGACAGGCGCCGGAACCACTGAGCTAACTCCCCGGCCCTAACTTGGAGTTCTTAAGTCAGTTATGAACAGCTTCTTGCAAAGTTGTTGGGAAGAAGGTGTTTACATTATTCTCATTTAAATACTTACTTTAGAAAGTCACAAAGCTGATACAGAGAGCTCTGCATACCCCAGCTTTCCCCAGTGCTGCAACTCACATTCCCAAACCTTGGTATAGTACTGTTAACTACAGACTTTATTTGCGTGTCCTTAGTCATTGCCTTGAGTCCCTCACCCTGTAAAATGCATCACATTTAACCCAGGTCTCTGTCTTCCCCACTCTAATACTAGTATTTTTGACTTAATGCCAGATGGATATTGCCCCTCTGCTTAGAAAACCCAGTCACTACATGTATGTGTCTGTGCTCCTTAGTTATTATTGTAAAGATCAAGTGAGTTGTTTTATGTATCTACTGTGGTATTTAGTAACATAAGAAGTGTTTATACGACTTACATTATTGTAAAGATGAAACATGCTTTATATATTTTCTGTAGTATTTAGTGACATCACATTACTGGAGTGTTCAGTAACATGAAGAAAGAGAAAACTGTCTTAATTCTTTGCTGAGGCGGAACACCTCATGTAAAGATTTTGCTTTAAACTTGTCCTTATAAAGAGCTGTCAGTGGCCCTGAACCTTTTGTCCTCTGTCACTTGCTAATGAATGCAGTGGACTCACCTCAGTTCTTCAGCTCTGCAGTATGTTTTTCAGGTTGAAACTGCCTTTGTTAGGATTAGGTTTTTGGTTTGTTGTGTTTGTTTTCCCTGAAGGGTTAAGCTTTGGTATATGCATTGGTATTGTGGCAAATATTTGGCAGTGTTCAGAGCTGTATTCAGAAAACATTATCCTCGGGCTGGGGATGTAACTCCGTGGCACCTTGCCTGCTTTACAAGCACAAAGCCCTTAATACCATCCCCGGTGCTGAAAGAAAAAGAAAAGAAGACATTTTTCTCAGGCTACATTGCTTTTATTTTTTCTTAATTCTTAGCCTACCGCTCAGTTTTTTATTTTAAAAATTCAAATCTTTATTGGTACATTATGAATAAACATCATTGCATCAGATATTGGGAGTTTGTATCAGAATATGACATGACGTGATTCTCATTTTTGCCCCTTCCCTCCCAGCCCTGCAACCACCCCACCATCTATATATATAAGCTTTGTTTCCTTTTTCCTTCATTACTATCACATTCTTTTCCCCCTCATCATTTATCTCTATGCCCCCCTTTCTTTTAAATATTTTCTGTTTCGGCAATATCAACTATATACTAGAACTCATTTACATCTTCATTTTCTCATACAGAGAAAAGATAACAATATTTATATATCTGCAACCTATTTATTTCACTTAGGAGGATGTCCTCAAGGTACATCCATTTGAGTATGAATGATTCAGCCTTATAATTTTTATGGCAGATAATACTCCATTCTATAAAAGAACCACATCTTCTTTATCTAGTCTCCAATTGATGGTGTTTTGGTTCTTTCCAAGATTTAGCAATCACAAACTGAGCTGCTATAAACACGGTTGTACATATGTCTCTGTGATATGGATCTTTTCATTCTTTTGTGTATATACCTAGCAGAGTGATGGCCAGGTCACATGAGACCTCCAGTTCTACCTCTCAGTTTTTATAGCTACATTCTCTGAATCGTTTGGATGAACAGCTAGATTGGAAGATAGAGGATTCGGGCATCCTTAGTTTTTTCCCTAGTACTGAGGATTGACTCCTGAGCTATATCCCCAGCCCTTCTGTTTATTTTTTTTGGTGTTGTTGTTGTCGTTTTGTTTTGTTTTGTTTTTTGTTATGAGACAGGGTCACTTTGTAGTTCAGGCTGGCCCTGAGCTCGGCCTCCAACTCACATCACAGCAATCCTCCTGCCTCTGCCTCCCGAGTGCTGGGATGACAGGCATGAGCCACCACTCTGGGCACTGTGGTATGTAGTAGTGATTGCTGCTGGGCAGGAGTCTCCACGCCCAGTATTATATGTGGTTACTGAGGGATCAAACCCAGGCCCTTGTGCTTGCAAGACAGGCGCTGGAACCACTGAACTAAATCCCCAGCTCCCCTTCTGTTTTGAAATGGGGTCTCTCCAGGGCCCTCAGGAGCCCAGCCTGGAATTTAAGGATCACAGGTATGTGCCGCCATGCCTGGCTCCTTAAAGCTTTACTTTGCCCAAGTAGATTTCACTGCAGAAGGGATGTTAGATCAGCTGGCCTTTGACGTCCCTTTCAGTTCTCAGCATATGGTGCCTAGTTCTTAAATACATTGACTTTTCATTGATGTTGTTTGTACTCAGTCAATAGAGATGAAATACATTTCAGTAAATGTAA
Source organism: Petromus typicus (assembly GCA_004026965.1). Lineage (NCBI taxonomy): Eukaryota > Metazoa > Chordata > Mammalia > Rodentia > Petromuridae > Petromus > Petromus typicus. The sequence continues at coordinate 17,061 of PVIR01013880.1, read as the reverse complement.
AAAACTATATGGTAGACTGAGCTATATCCCTCCCCTTGAAATTGTGCTCTGGTGGCAGCACACATTCGATGAGTTTGGCCTGAGATTGTGAACACTTGTTTTTTTTTAGCTAAAATGCTTGTTTCCACCACCTGGGGTGGTTTCTGATTATAACGAGAGGCCTGTTTTTCTCCAGTCTGGCTTGTTATCCCCCACCTCCATTAATTTTATAATTACTGTACCAAAGCAATGTATTTTTTCCTTCTTTGAGCTACATGTAATCTTAGACTTGGTGCTGAGTGATTTGATTCCTACCTGCAGAAAAAAAGGTACATTCCTAATACAAGAGGTATATTTTAAGCTGTTTAAAAACCTTCATGCCTTTAGAATCTACAGTCTCATCACACATAGAATTGTATATTATTTTCTTGCCATGTGGGAAATATAGAGAGTCTATACCCACCTCCCTATAGACTCAAGCGCTCAGGAAGCTGAGGCAGGAGGATAGCCTTGGATTTGAGGTCAGCCTGGGAAGAGAAGAGGGAGGGAGGGATAGAGGGAGGAAGGGAGAGATAGTAAACAGTCAGTGGTGTAACACTTGCCTAGAATATGGGAAGCCCTGCCTTCATTCCCTAGTTTTGTAAAAGTAAACAATAAAAAGTCTGTGAAACAGCAGTTCATTTGGTTTTACAACATTATAAACCATATCATTATAAACCATGCACAAAAATTTTATTGATAATACAAAAGTAGAGAATGTGCTTCTTATGTAAGGCAGAGAAAAGCAAGTAGTATAAATAGCTTTTGTGTTTATTCATAGTCCTTACTTCACAAAGGAAGATAAAAAGCAAATGTGTTCATGTGTTCATTTACCTTTTGTAGTCTTACAGAACTACTAAACTGGGGCCCCTTGTTTTCTGGTACCGGGGATCGAATTCAGGACCTTGTGCCAAGCTACACCCCAGCCCAGGGAATTTTTAAATAGTAACAACTTAAAAGTTGTTTATAATTTTAATAAATAAAACACTGTAATTTCAGTAACCTAAATTTATAGTGTGAAAATTTTAGCGTTTTTATGATATGTAGAACTGTGTGCATAACCGAACTAATAATTGGAAACATAAGTGGCAGTATTCATTGTAATACAATATGGTAATACATTAAATTAAAAACATAGAAGAAAGATATTTATAAACACAAATGAAAGGAACTGCTTAGATGTCTAGAGATATACTGAAAACTCTGGCTTTGCTATGCTAAATGGTTCAAAATTGGTTTTCTCAAGTACTCTTACAGTTAACTTTCTAGTCTTCATACAGCAATTAAAGCAAGAACAAACATCTTTCTTCCTCTTTGAATCTGGAGTAACAAAGAGTATTGTCTGATGTAGTTTCTTTTCACATGTATATACTTCATATACAGTTTCTTGATTGTTACCTTAAAGATTATGTTTGGGAAAAACAATGTTAGGTACAAGTAAAATTTAAGTTAAAAGTCTTTATTGTTTTGTAACTTTCAGTTTCTGAGAAATGCATTTTAAAATTTTTTGGCCTGTTGTATGAATTAATTTTTTAAACGTATTTTTTCAGTTGAAATCATAGCTGTGTGTGAGTGTTTAGAAATCCATTTCTGTATAGCAGTGTGAGGAGGCCCGTTTCTTCTCCCCTGCTCACTATTATGCATTTTCTATAATGCAAGGCTGTAGCTTTCTCTGCCCTCGGTGGCTTTCTGAGGCCGGCTCGGCCGGCCAGTGGTTGCTCTGGCCGGTGCCACTGCAGCCATGGAGATGCACAGCCCTCCCGCTCACCACCCGCCCACTCCGGGGTGGGCGCAGACTGCTGTGGCTTGATGCCAGCTGGCCTTGCTGCCTTTGCACCCACCGCTGTCAGTGAGGCCTTGGGCTCCAGGCTTCTCCTGGTAGTTATTTCCCTTGTGTATCTGGGCCTGTAGTTCTGTCTCTGTGCTCTCCGAGCTGCCTTTTATCAGTTTCTGCGATCCGAGGGCTGATACCAGCAGTGGACTGGCAGTGTCTGTGCCTGTCATTTCTCAGACACAGAGTAGGAAGAGGAAGCTGCATTGGGCTGGCAGGAGCCCTGGTCTGCTGGTGGGGATAGGGTGGAATGACTTACACTGAGACTGATAAGCAGCAGCTGCATCTCCTGTTTGTGGTTGGCAGGATGCTGAGTGCCTGGCTTTGCGAAGGGTCTCAGCTGCCTTGTGTCTGACTCCACCCCAGGCGGAGAGGCAGGCCTGGCTATCCGGCTTTGATGTGCAAGGCCAGCACAGCTATCTTGTCTACCCAGCGTCTTGATCTTTTGAGTTAGATGGCTGCAGGACAGAAGCCAGTGCTGACAGGCTTCGAGGGCTCCTCCAGCCCCCACCTGCTTCTCAGACCTCTTCCAGGAAGGCAGGGCTGTCCTCCTGAATCTGTCTTCTGATTTTCTCCTCCCTGCATCTCTTTCTCTCAGTTCATGATTTTGTCAGACATGGCTGGTAGGATTTGGAGCAGGGCTCCTGAGACTGTGGAGCCACTGTCCAGTGTCCCCACTCCTAGATTGGTGACTCTGCAGACCTTGTCTGTTTGGCCCTAGAAAGACTTATTTGTCTTTTAATAGACTGTTGTGCCCTCGGTGACCTGGAACTCTTGGCACAAGGGATGGCCTGCCCCTCAGTCTTTTAGGTAGCTGAGACTATAGGCATCTGCCATCATGCCTGGCAAAAGCCTGCATTTTACAACTACAGTTTGGCCTTTTGTTGTTTTAGTCTCTTAGCTGCTTTCTTATTTATTGGAAGCATTTCCGTTTTGTTCTTATCAACATTTAAAATATTGGCTAGTGTTAGATACTAGCTTCCCCAACAGCTCTTCTGTTTTTAAAGTTTTTAGATACTGGGTCTCGCTTTGTAGTTGAGGCTGACCCCAAACTCATGTAGCCCAGGCCAGTCTTGAACTCACAGCAATTCTCCTGCCTCTGCCTCCTGCGTGCTGGGATTATAGGCGTGAGCCACCACGCCCGGCATTCTACAGCTCTTTTTAAATCTGAGTCAAGGTCTCACTAAATTGCCCAGGTTGGCCTTGCACTTTGGGTTTTCCAGTCTGTTTCCCAAGTAGCTAGGATCACAAGTGTACGCCACTGCTTCTGACTAGTGAGCCACCTTCCCCAAGTACTTCCTGTCCTCTTCTCCAGGCTCATCTGGGATCACTGTTCCTAGATGAGACCAGAATTTATTCCTGTGACCAGTTCAATGCTTTTGTAAATCACTGATAGCATTATTTCATAGTCTGCTAGCATAATAGAGATACATCATACTGACTTTATATGAATTTTTTTGTGCATGGGTTCAGTTATTATTCTTTTTTTTTCTTAGGTTTTTTTGAGACAGGGTCTCGCTTTTGTGGTTCAGGCTGGCCCTGAGCTCAGCCTCAAACTCACATCACAGCAATCCTCCTGCCTCTGCCTCCCGAGTGCTGGGATTACAGGCGTGAGCCACCACGCCCGGCACTGTGGTATGTGGTACTGGTTGCTACTGGATGCGAGTCTCTACGCCCAGAATGGTATGTGGTTTCCGGGGATCGAACCTGGGTCCTTACGCTTGCAAGACAGGCACCAGAACCACTGAGCTAACTCCCCGGCCCTGAGCAGCTCTTATCTAATCCCACTTTTATCTGGGCTTTCTGAGGTCAGAGACCAGTGGCAGGAATACTTCAAAGAGCAGAAGTTAAAGTTTTCCTGAGCTTGGGCAGTAATGTAGGCTCTGGACATGAAAGAAAGTTTTGATTACCTTATTTTTCAGATGTTTAGGTGTGTCTCATTCTTCACTGAAATTATTGATCTGAGTTAGGTCCCGGTGTCACCGGCCTGTGGGCTTAACAGAGATGCTGGGCAGTGATGAGCAGAGGAAGTGAATCCACTGTTTGTGACTAAGAGTCAGAGTCTTTCTGTGCGAGATTCCATGTCCAGATTGCTGGACCCGGAGCGGTATTAATTCATGTACAAGAGGCTTTTCCCAGAATACCTAGACAATTAAAAGAAGAATAAAAGAGGATTAGAAGAAAGCAGAGGTGGGGAGGGACCTAACGGAAAGGTTACTGCCTCTGTGCTTTTTTTAAATACTAAGAAATTCCTCTTATCCTCTGTGATGAAGTAAGAGCTTTTATAAAAGAATGATGATCATATACTTTGTGTTGCCTTCATTGTAAAATAAGCATTAATGAAGAGAAAATTGTTCTAAAGTAGGATGGAAGCCTTAACACACACCTCTGCTAGTGGTTTGATGAGGCAGGATTACCTGAGGCCAATTTCTGCACTGAGGCTCAACTGCTGTACTAGAGTTTTTTTTTTCTCTTTTATTTTTGTATATTTTTCATTCTTCCTTTTCATCATTTACTTTCTGGGAGGCTGGGAAACAAATCGCTGACCTAGGTTTGTTCCCTCCCACTTGCTACACCCAGCCCCTCCCCATTTCCCTGTTTCTGTAATTAGAAAGGTTAATGTCCACCTTTATTTCCTAATGTAATTAAAATTGGATTGCAGTTGACTTTCAGCTAAATTGCAGCTTACATCACTTCAGTATTTGAGATGCTGAAATGGATGTGGTGATGCTTACCTGTAATTCCAGCCCTCGTGGGGCTCAGGCAGGACGATCAGGGAAATTCAAGGCTATCCTGGGCTACATAGTGAGATATCTTCTCAAACCAGAATGAAATAAAAACAAGAAACATCTTAGATCTCTTTGTAAATATAAAGCAATATAAAAATAAATCTTCCTGAATTTCTTTTTTTAAACTTTATTTTTATTGGTACCTATTTTTACACACTCTCAATTTTTTCTTTCTTACTTACTTAGAGACAGGGTCTTACTAATGTGCTGAGTTGTCCAGGCTAGCTCCAACTCCTTGCCACCAAGTGCTCGGGTGCTAGGATTATGGGCATGTGCCATCATGCCAAGCTAGGATCTTATTCTTTTTTTTTTTTTTAGTTTTCTCGAGACAGGGTATCACTGGCCCCAAGCTCACTATGTAGCTCACGATAGCCTCAAACTCACAGCTGCCCTCCTGCCTCTGCCTCCCTAGTGTTGAGATTACAGGCTTGGGCCACCATACCTGGCACTGTGCTATGTGGTACAAATCGAACTGGGGACCTTGCGATTACGAGGCAAATACAGGAATCACTGAGCTAAATCTTTGGCTCCTTATTCTTTTTTCTAACCCTGAATAGCATTCTCTTATATCCGTGTGCCATATTTTTATCCTACTAATCAGTCTGTGGACGCTTGGTGCATTTGGCTGTTGGGAATAGTGTGTGGTCAGCATGGGTGTGAAGACGCCTCTGTTGCACTAACTCCGTTTCCCAGCAGTACGTATGTACCTGTACATACCCAGCAGTGGCCTTGCTGCATCATGTACTGATATTTTTGATGTACTTGAGGGACTTCCATAGTGTTTTCCTTAGTGGATACACTAATTTTTACTCGCCATACCCTCACCTCCACTTGTTACTTTTACTAATTTTGATAATAGCCATTTTTCCTGGGATAAAGTGATACTGTGGTTTTGATGTTCATTTCTGTGATGTTTGATAATGTCGAGGTTTTCTTGATGTGTCCGTTGGCTATTCATGTCTTCTGAGAAGTGAGAGTTTCAATTGACTCATCTTTTTAATTAAGCTCTTGCTCTTGAGCTTTTCCTCATGTATACCAAATGTCAAGTGCTTGTCAGGTATATAAGAGGTTAGCAGGTATTTTCTTTTTTTTTTTTTAAGACAGGGTCTTAAATATGAAAAGATTGTTTTTAGTCTTCATGCATTACTGACTTAAGTGCTTTATAATAAGCAGTGAAGTAAGCAGCCATGCTTCAGCATGCTTTGGTAGGTTTCCATGGATTTTTGTATTCTTAACAATAATATTCTTTATACCTTGTTTCAGTGACCGTGGCGGAGAAGACCCTAACCAGAAAGTAATCCATGGGGTCATTAACTCCTTTGTTCATGTTGAACAGTATAAGAAAAAATTTCCTTTAAAGGTAAACAGAAAACAAACTTTCCTTTAAAAACATATTCACTCTGTTAATATTTAAAATTACATGCTCAATTTTTTTCTAATACAATTTTAATCGATTTATCCAGTTTTATCAAGAAATCTTTGAGTCTCCCTTTCTGACTGAAACAGGAGAATATTACAAACAAGAAGCTTCAAATTTATTACAAGAATCAAATTGCTCACAGTATATGGAGAAGGTAAGAAATAGCAAGTTGCATACTTCAATCTATTTTATGTTTAGCGTGTTCTTATCTGAAAAAGTTTTGCACTTAACATTTTCTTTGAAAGGGGTTGTGTCTGTCTAATCACTGACTCAGTTATAGTTGGTGAATTTACCTATTACTTTACCTATTGGTAAAGTCATTGCTCTTGCTGTAACATTTCCCTGAGGGAAAAATGCTGTTCTAGTTTTCCTCATGGTTGGTAATTTCTGCTAAATCCCTATTGATGGTTTTTCCCATTCTTAAAATTACCCCCTCCTCCCATGCCAGGGAATGAACTCAAGACCTTGTGCTTGTGAGGCAGGCGCAGCACCACTGAGCTACAGCCCTAGCCCAAAATTAATTATATATGTATCTCATTACTGACTGAATAACAAAGATTTTTGTGCTTAGTTATTTGTTTAGGAAATAGGATAAGTGAAGACATTTGGTTTTTTTGTGTTTTTAAATTAGAAGGAAAAAAATGGAAAATAGAATAATTCTAGGTTCTTGGATAAGATGCTTTCTTTTCAAGGCTACTGGGGTCTTTATACTAAGCCACACTCCCAGCTTTGCCTGTAGCATCATAATCTTGCTCAATTCTGGGCTGGCTCGAAATTGTGATCCTCCTGCCTTAAGCCTCCTAGAGTGCTGAGATTACAGCTGTGTGCCACCACACCTGATAATCTTAAGGGTCATTTTATTATTGTATAGTATTTTTGTTTTTTGACTAGTTGGCTTTATTATTATAATAGTATATTTCAGTCCAGAGCTTGTTGGCCAAATGATTTTCATCTTTCTCCTCTGTCTTGAGCCTCATTTTTCTCAGATTTCTGACAAGACACACAGGGATTTCCTCTCCCAGATCACCTTCTTTTTTTTTTTTTTTTTTTTTTTTTTTAGGTTTTTTTTGAGGCAGGGTCTCACTTTGTAGTGCATGCTGGCCCTGAGTTCAGCCTCCAACTCACATCACAGCAATCCTCCTGCCTCTGCCTCCCGAGTGCTGGGATTACAGGCGTGAGCCACCACGCCCGGCACTGTGGTATTGATTGCTGCTGGGGTGAGTCTCCACACCCAGTATTGTTATGTGGTTATTCCCAGTCCTTGCACTTGCAAGACAGGTGCTGGAACCACTGAGCTAAATCCCCGGCCCCCAGATCACTTTCTTATTCCCAGGCAGACCCAGCAATACTCTGCAGAGGGTTGGATGTGAATAGTTCTCTGGGATCAGCTGAGCCTAGAAACCCGAGCCACATGCTTCAGTTTCTGCAGTTGTTAGCATGTGTGCCATGCTAACATGATTTTGACTTACACTACACAATATTATTTGTGGGTTTTGTAGTAGAAATGGTTAAACTTTTCAGCTGTATCCTTATTCTTGTTAATGTTGACCAGTGTGTTTGTAGCTCCGTACTTTTCGTGGAAGGTAGACTTTTAATAAAGGTCTTGAGTCATATATTTGAACGTAACTAAATACAGTTTGGCTCTTGAAAGTGTAGTGAAATTTTTAGTGTGACAGTTAACTGTCCTGTGTGACTGTTTTTGTTGCCATTTAACAAGGGAAACCAAGGTAACCTACTTAGATTAACATACAGTGATTTGTGTTTTAGTTTGATAGTGAAGTATTCATGCAAAGACCATGTGTTCTGGGTTTTTTTCCCCCTTTACCAAGGATCAAACTCAGGACCTTGCAAGGCAGGTGCTGCACCACTGAGCTAAATCACTGGCCCTGTTCTGGTTTTTAATAACCTTTACCAACTTTTCCTGTTGTTTTAGTGAGTCAACATAATAAAGGTCGATAAATGCAGATAAAAGTCAGATTGTCTAAATTTTGTTCTTGTTCATTAGACTGTAATTATATATAAGTAATATACAAATTTGAAATGATTGGTAGATTGTTGATTTAAATTAGTTGTGTAAACATTGTTTACCTTGGCTGTATTTCATCAGTATGTTTCATAGTTATTAAAGTTTGCTATCTGGCCTACTCATGTGAGAGATTTTTTTCCTCAAGAAGAACTGATAAATTCTTGAGTGTAAAAATGTATTTTTGTAGGTTCTAGGTAGATTAAAAGATGAAGAAATTCGATGTCGAAAATACCTACATCCGAGTTCATATACTAAAGTAATTCATGAATGTGAGCAACGAATGGTAGCAGACCACTTACAGTTCCTTCATGCAGAGTGTCATAATATTATTCGGCAAGAGAAAAAAAATGGTAAGTAGTACCAGGATACAAATGGTAATTAAAGTATAAGCCTCTTTTTAGCATCGTCCTTCACAAACCTGTCTTAAAAACATTTATATAACAGTCTTTATTATTGTTATTATTGTATGTTGAAAGACTTCTTGGAAAAATATATTTTCAGATTATTCTAGAGTCAAAAGAAAAACTGGGAGAAACCCATATATATTTTCATGTCTTGCAAGAGCTGCTTATCTTAATCTGTTAATTCCTAGTAAACTCTGGAAATAAAGGCATGTTCTATGAGAAGGAATTATAAATCAATTTTAAATATGTGGAGAGGTGCTCAATCTAACTCAAAACGGGAAATACAAAATAAAAATACAATGAGATACTAAGATGAAAAATGAAAAAAATGGAATGTTTTAGAAAAAGTGGAAACAGTATTAGGATTTATCAATAGCAGTGAGTAACATAAAACATCTGCCAAACTCCACAGAAAACTGTGTAGTATTGTTGAGGCCCACGTGGGGCTGTAGAGCCAGGCTGTTGTTTGCCAATTCTGAGATTATCTGCTTAGACTAAGACCAGCCAGGATGATCTTGATGAGCAGGATGGAGAGACCAGTGAGACTGAGTGTGCAGCTGGAAGGGAAGAGAGTGAGATGTCAGAGTGAGGACAGGCGCGTGGGCCAGTGGCATGAGTGAGACAGCCAGGAGCAGCCTCGTGGGCACGGGGCACAGAGCAGCGAGGACAGGCGGCTGTGGGAATACAGCGTGCTGAGTCCACTGCGCATCCACTGGGAAAGGAGAGCAGAGACCCTGCCCCACGCAGCATGTGCACACTCGCCTCACTGCGGCCTTCCTGCGCTTACTGCAAAGGGCAATACAATATTGCTTGCAGAGGGTCAGAGAGGGGAGATCTGCATAACCTGGAGGTAGAGAAAAGTGTCTTAAACATGACACAAATGGGCACTAACTCTACAGCAAAGAGCGTTGAGACCACTGGTAGATCCCCAAACAGTCCTAGTGTCAGATTATCTGCAATAACTGAAAGATTTATTCTAGAATATAAAGTGATCGGGTGACTTGTTTGCAACTGCACGATGGAAGATGTGCATTTGGCTAAAAAGGATAAAATGTCTTCTGTCTCATTCTGTCTCATTAGAGGGGTAAAAACCACAGCAAGTATCAATATGTACAACTGGTGATATATAATTAGGCTGAAGATAAAGTTGCTGCTGTGTAAATACCACGGACCCCTCCTATGCTGGGGTGAGAGTTCAGATTGATGCTGCCACTTTGAAAACTGCCACTGACAGCGGAAGTAGAATATATGCATAACGTGTGGCCCCACAGACTGAGCCCCAAGCATGCAGCCACAGCCCCACATGCGGGTGTGTAGAGGAAGGTGTGCACAGGACAACCACAGCAACATCATTTGAATAGCTCCAAACTGAACACAGTGACTCAAGTGCCCGGTGACAGTAGGATGGATATAATACAGTAGAGTCAAACACTAGTGTATGACTAGTGTATGGAAATGGAAATGGGCAAATTAAAGCTAAACACAGCAACATCCAAAATAGTGTTTGAGCCAAGAAACCAGCCAGAGAATTGGGATTCCATATTTGTCCCTAACTGCAGATGGCAAATCAGAGTGTGCTGTAGTCACCGCACAGTGCTACCTTTGCAGAGCACCATGGGCAGAGTGGCCGGAGCGGCCTGAATCCATGCTACTGTATGCGTCTTCCACTTGTGTAGAAGGGTTAAAATGAAACCCATGGTACTGAGACCTGGCGTTTTTCACATCTCAGGATATGATCCACATGGCTGACCCATTATCACCCAGGGAGCTTCCCGCTGTTGGGTTCTTCGTGGCGAAGGATCTGCCTGCGTGATTGATGCAGCAGTCTCTCTTAGGGATTTACACAGCAGATGTTTCCCCCATATATAAATCATTAGTTACAATATCGTAATATCAAGGGATTGGGAAGGTCCTGAGTTTCTGTCCAGTTTTAAGTGATTATATTACATTTCTATCCATATAATGGAGTGATGCCCACTTATAACATATATGGAAAAACTTTGTGTACTCATGTGAAACACCTTAAGTTTAAATATATCCTACACTGTTTGTATAAACAGGAACAGGGGAGAGTACGGGTTTCCTTAAATGTGTGTACTCATCTTTGGAAATTCATTAGCCAAGTGCAGCATTTCTTTCTTGTGGGGGGGGGAAGTGGGGAGCTTGGACATGAGTTTGGGGTCTTCTGACTGTGTCCTCATATGCGTCTGCCTTTTGAAGCATGTTACCTCATAATAAAAATATATCGGAGTTTAATAATAAAATTTCTTTTTCAGACATGGCAAATATGTACGTCTTACTTCGAGCTGTGCTGACTGGGTTATCTCATATGATTCAGGAGCTGCAGAACCACATCCACGATGAGGGCCTTAGAGCGACCAGTAACCTTACTCAGGAAAACGTGAGTGCACGTCAGAGGAGCTGGAGAGCTTCTCTGACCGGCTTTCCTAGAGTTTTTGTTTAGACGTTACTGCTTTAAGAGGTAAAAGAAAAAGTCTTGTCGTGCCAGCAAATAAAGCATGTTATTCAAATGTTTGAACTTAGAATTTATTGTACTCATTTTGGAATCATGAGATTGTTAGAAAACCGCTGGATGAGATAGCCTACTTCATAGCCATACTGGAGTGTTGGTTCATCTGACGATTAACCGGCCACAGAAAAATATGCTTGCCGTTTCTGCGTAGCTGTGTTTCTTCCTAACGGGCAAATTGGAACAGTTTTCCCTTGTGTATATGTTTGCTGCCTGAAATGCCCAACAGTGACCTTCACATTCCTGATACCCTTCTTTCTCAAGAGTACTTTGCCAACTAAATGACACTTTTATAAGCGCCTTTCTTACCAAGACACCCCTGTCTCGTGGCAGTGCCTTATTGCTCATGGTGGGACAGTGAGAGAGAATGACATTCTGTGGCTCTGCATGTATACTGTGGTAGTCTGATATGCCCCTTGTGTTCAGATGCCTGTCATCTTAGTTTTTATGTCCTGCCATGGTAAATCATAAATTTTTCGTATTTTTGTAGAGGCATTAATTTAGTACTGTTAGATATCCATGACTGTATTATTTACCAGGCGTGTGACATTATATCAAGCCTAGTGTGCTGAGTGGATTGGATGTAGAAGCATAGAATGTGTCAGGGCTGGGAGATGGCAGTAGAGGAGTGCATTTGGATGGACTGTCCACTCAGCCGACTTCGTTAAGCTTCATTTAACTTCAGTTCTGCAGTTATCACCTTTCAGAGGCAAAATTCAGTTTTGCACTAGTGCATAATTTCTTCCCTCTGAAATACAAAAGGGATTATACCACCCTGTTTCTCTTTCAGCCTGCAGTGACAGTGCAGGCCATCTTTATGTTGTCCTCTAGGACCTACATAGGCCTGGTATTTCACAGCTCTGTCCCGTGGCCATCAAAATGATGTTCCAACATAAGAGAGGTGGAGCTCGACCTGGGGGCACACACTCGTCCTCCCAGCACTTGGGAGAGTAAGACAAAAGGATTGCTGCGAGTTTGAGGCAAACTTGAGCTACATAGTGAATTTAGACAGATTGGGCCATGTAGGGAGACCTTGTCTCAAATTAAGAAAAAGACTTTGGCTGGCGATTTAGCTCAAGTGGTACTGTGCCTGCCCTGGAAGCATAAGGGTCTGAGTTTGATCTCCAAACTGGAGGGAAAAAAAACCCCAAAATAAAAACTAACAATCTCAAAAAAAGACCAAAAAAAATGAGAGAGGAGTAAAGAAAGAAAATGTGCTTTAGGAGCATTCATCAGCAAGTTCTACACAGTCCTGATATTAAGCTGACTTTAATATAGAAGTTTTAGGGTGTTTTGGTATTGAAACAGGGTCTCACCATGTAGTTCAAGTTGAGTTTGAACTCACCGTGTAGCCCAGGTTGGCCTTGAACTCGAAGAGATCCTCCAGCCTCAGTCTCCCATGTGTTGGAATTACAGATGTATGCTACTGTGCCCAGTGTTCGTTTGGTGTTTTGAGACAGGGCAGTTCTTCTGCAACCTGAGATTGCAGATGCGATCCAGAAGTTTTAGGTTTTAGGTTTGTAAAACCACATTAGAAACTCAGTGTTGAATGCAATGATGATGTGTATTCATTAATGTACCAATAACAATTTAAATTAAAAAAAAACACATTGGATATCTTTAGAAAGTGAAAGAGAGTGTGTATGTGTAAGACATCATTTCATTGGGGTCAATTTTATTCTTACACACTACTGATTTTATTGTTTTCTTAAAATGGGCTTTGTGCTTTGTATGATTTTTAGATGCCAACACTATTTGTGGAGTCAGTTTTGGAAGTGCACGGCAAATTTGTTCAGCTTATTAACACCGTTTTGAATGGTGACCAGCACTTTATGAGTGCATTGGATAAGGTAACTTCCTTATACATATACCATTCCCATAATTTTCTTTATCATTGTTGGAAAATTTCAAAAATAGGTTTCTAAGACAGATCTCTGATATACAGAGAGTAAGCTTGTATAACTAAAGTGAGAATCAAAATAAGAATAACAAGGTTTTTTTATTGTTTTTGTTTTTTTTTGGAGACAGGGTCTTACTTTATAGGTCAGGCTGTTCCTGAACTCAGCCTCGAACTCACGGCAATCCTCTTGCCTCTGCATCTGGAGTGCTGAGATTATAGGCGTGAGCCACCATTCCCAGCAGTGTGGTATGTGGTAGTGATTGCTGGTGGGCCTGAGTCACCAGGCCTGGCATTGTTGTATGTGGTTAATGGGGATTTGAACCCGGGCCCTTGCACTTATAAAGCAGGCGCTGGAACCACTGAGCTAAATCCCTGGCCCAAGAATAACAAGTTGTTTTCTTTCTTTTTTTTCCTTTTTCTTTTTTCTTTTTTCTTTTTTTTTTTTTTGAGACAGGGTCTCGCTTTGTAGTTCAGGCTGGCCCTGAGTTCAGCCTCCAACTCACATCACAGCAATCCTCCTGCCTCTTCCTCCCGAGTGCTGGGATTACAGGCGTGAGCCACCACGCCTGGCACTGTGGTATGTGGTACTGGTTGCTGCTGGGCGTGAGTTTCCATGCCCAGTATGGTATGTGGTTACCAGCGATTGAACCTGGGCCCTTGCGCTTACAAGACAGGTGCTGGAACCACTGAACTAAATCCCCGGCCCAAGAATAGCAAGTTTTAAGTTACTAACTGAATAGTTAAATTGAATGCTTGTAGAATTTATCTTCACTGTATATTATATAAGCGGAATTTTAAAGTAGAATCTTTTGAATATATGTGCTGTAACTCCATAGTTTATGGTATTGATTTTTTCCTTCAAATATTTAACATAAGCTTTATGAATAATTTAAAGTATATTTTATAGATCTGAATTTTTATATTTTGTGTAAGACAAGTTGACGAGCTTTATCGTGTTAATTTACTTACAAGATTGTAAGAAGTTTTTAAAAATGGTATTTTATCTGTACTCAAATTTCAGTAGTAAGTTATAAAGTATCTTGTAATAGGAATGGGATATGTAATTATTATGTCTTAGGAATCCACACAGAGGAGTCAGCTGATGTTAGGCAGTGTGGTCAAGCTGGCACTAAAGTACTGTTTTATGTGTGGTAGTGTTAGCTTCCTGTTGCTGTGACAGAAAACCTCTGAGGAACATGTTAAAAGAAAGACATGGTTTGTATCTAAAATGGCCTCCCAAATCCTTACACACTCATAGGCGGGGCTTTTAAAAGTGACTGGGTCGTGAATGTGATGACAGGGTCAGTCGGTTCTGAGTGTGACTCAAAGGATTGACTCAAGACAGAAGACCTGGGCGTGCATGTCACCCATGAGCGGGCTTGTAGCCCGAATGGCATAAACAGTGAAAGGGAGGCTCCCTGCGGCTGCCTCCTGCCTGCCTGCCTGCCTGCCACAGACTGTTTCCCTCTGCACAGACTATGCCCTGGAGCCAGCCAACCATGGATTGAAACCTCTGCAGACTGTGAGCTAAAATAAACCTTTCATCCTTCAACTTGAGGATGTCTAATATTTTGTCCCAGCAATAAGAAAACAAGTAAGAGAAAAGAAATGTTTACTTTACATCCCAGTTTGAGAAGTTTCAGCCCGTGGTGCTCTGGCCTAATGGCAGGCAGCACATGCTGGCAGACGAGTGTGACTGAGCAAACTATTGAGCTTATGCTGGCCAGGGAGTCAGAGATGGGGGGCTCCTGGCCCCTCCAAGGGTGAACACCCCTCCCCGTGACCTAAGTTCACTCTGCTAGGACCCACCTCCTAAAGATTCCAGCATCTTCTTGAAGTGCCAGCCGGGGAGCACGCTTCAGCACATAGCCTGTGGGACCATCTAAGGCAGAAATAGTAACAGGTACACTGTTACAGGTATATGGAACAGATACTTTTGGACAGACAGGTTATAGCACAGTTGGTGACGGTGAGCCTTTTAGAGCTTTGTGTGATATGAACAGCCCCTGGTGGCATACGAACCATAGGTTCGCCACCACTTCACAGCACGTTAAACCACATATGCTCCTCGCCTCTGGCTGGTGTCTGATTACTCGTCTGTTTTTACTTAGGCCCTCACATCAGTGGTAAATTACAGAGAACCTAAATCCGTCTGCAAAGCACCTGAACTGGTAAGTTTGATGGTTGCTTAGTTGTATTCCTGTGGAAATCTGTATTAATTAGAAAATCAAAACTGTATAGTCAAATTAATTGGTTTTGGTAGCATTTTATTGCAGAGAATGGTGAAAAAATACATCATAATTTTTACATTTGTGAAAAGAAAACAGAAAACCAAGTATGTTTCTGGCTTTTGTTTTGGTTTTTTTTTTTATAGTTTTTTGAGACAGAGTCTCACTTTGTAGTTGAGGCTGGCCCCAAACTCATGATGTAGCTCAGGCCAGCCTCAAACTCAAAGCAATCCTCCTGCCTCTGCCTCCTGAGTGCAGGGATTACAGTTGTGAGCCAACACGCCCGGCCCAAGTATGTTTTTTTAAAGACATGGCCAAAGGAGAACCAATACCATGTTTGGAGTCTGTTGTTGGGTGTTTGTTTTTATTTTTTTGGAGAAAGCCTTTACCAGGCACTTCAGACTGGCCTTGGATGTGAATGTAGCCCAGGCTGGACTCAAATTCATGGTGATCGTCCTGCCTCAACCTCTCCCCCAGTGCTAGGATTATATATGTGTGCTTTCACACTTGGCCTTGGCCTGTGTCCTTGAGAAAGAGTGTTGGTGTTTTCGAGGCTGCTATGGACTCTCGGACCCTGTTGAGTTACTGGTGTGGCACTGTGCCTTTTCAAGTGTGTCTGTTGCAGAACTCAGATTACATTTCATGGAGACTGTTATATCTAATGTAACAAACCTCTCTTTTTGATCCTGAGGATTGAACTAAAGACTTTGCACTTGCAAGGGAGTCTGAGGCTACTGAGCTAAATCCCTGGCCTAACTTTGTTATTTCTCAACTGTGAAGGAAAAACATGTTTACAAGGTTTTTATGAGATTTTAAAAGGTTAATTGTTGAATGCAAAAACTTTTATTTACTTTAAATATTTTATTTAAGATGTAGTTTTAAAATTTGTTACTTAACAGCAGAGTTTTTTGGTTACTATATGTTGATTAGATTTTTGAGCTATTTCTAATGTTTCTTGTAAATTAACTTTGTCCTGTGTGTTTTAGTTTATGTTCATGACTTTTAAAACATAAAATTTATTTGTTGATCTTGTTTTGTATTGTTGCCACTTTGCCTAACTTGAGGCATGATTGGTCCAGGTGGGCCCGGTGTAAGTAAGATTGATTGTCACTTTCTATTTGAGTTGGCCAAGTACTGTGACAACTTACTAAAGAAGTCAGCAAAAGGGATGACTGAGAATGAAGTAGAAGACAAGTTGACGAGCTTTATCACCGTTTTCAAATATATTGATGATAAAGATGTTTTTCAAAAGGTAAGTTGTTAAAAGAACACTTTGTATTTAAATTGTTGGCTTTGCTTTATTAAAAGTAATAATCTTTTAAATTTTCAAAATGTAGTTCTACGCAAGAATGTTGGCAAAACGTCTAATTCATGGATTATCTATGTCTATGGATTCTGAGGAAGCTATGATCAATAAACTAAAGGTATTGTAAGTTTTTAACATGATAAAGACCCCCATTGCATCACTGTGTGTGATACCAAGAAGTGATTTTTCAGTGGGACTGGTTAAATGTGTAATGGTTGTATTCACACACCTGGATAGTATGTAGAGATTACAATAAAAGGTCCAGACATCTCCATGAGTATTGGTATAGAAAGTCCTCCATCAGAATCCTCAAAAAGCTAGGCTTGACGGTCCTGTTTAACGCGGCCATTGCCCTGCTAGGTATATACACACAAGAATTAAAAGACTCATATCACAGTGACATGTGCACCCAATTTGTTATTGCTACATCTTGGAAACAACCCAAGTGTCCATCCACTGGAGACTGGATAAAAAAGCTGTGGTTCTTCTACAGAATGGAATATTACTCTGCCATAAAAAACGATAAGTTTGAATCATTTCTACTTAAACGGACATACCTTGAGGATATCCTCATAAGTGAAATAAATAGGGCACAGATGGGTACATATC
>PVIR01013879.1:0-41400 GCA_004026965.1 Petromus typicus | reverse complement strand
GGCTTGTATTTCCGATAAATTACAGAAAAGCTGAAACTTTCTCCCACAAGATAAAGATCTTTGCCTCTGTCATAAATTTCTTACTGTCTGACCCTTTCAAGAATCAATGCACACCCTCAAACAACTTTGTAAAACCTCCACTATCCAAGTGAATAGAGGAGACTCCAGAGCCAGATTTCAGCCAAGAATGTTCCAAGTACAAGTTCCAAGGCTAGGGGACCTTAACTTCCTGAAATGACCTTTTTAACTATAAACTCAGAAACCTTATTTGGGACAAGAAAAACAGAGAACAAACTGGGAACCTTCATCAGTTTCCCAGCTTCAATGCCAAATGTCATCTGAATCTTAGTACTAACAGCATAACATTTTAATAGCATTTTCTTCCAAGAACCTGACTCCTTTCCAGGGAAACTGAATGTATAAATGGGCTTGGTTGTGGCCACTGTACACGGAGACGCCGACATACAGTTTCGGTGATTTCTTCAGTCAGTAGTCACTGATGGAATCCAAAAGTCAAAGCTGGGTTGGGATGCTTTTCTGCTGTTCTACAATTCACACTTTAAAAATCCTATCAGGAATTTTATCTGAAGATGTATTTTAGATTATCCAATTAGAAGAAATTTAAAATTGCTTTAAAGGACCAGGGATTTAGCTCAGTGGTTCTGGCACCTGCCTTGCAAGCACAAGGTCCCAAGTTGAATCCTTAACGCCAAAAAAAAAAGAAGAATCAAACAAAATAGCCATAAAAATAATAAATCTGGAACAAAATAAATCCCTCGACATGAACACTAGTGTATATAATCACCAGCGATTTAGTTCAGTGGCCTAGAACCTGTCTGGCAAGCGTGAGATCCTGAGTTCGACGCCCAGATCAGGAGTAAAAAAATAGTCTATAGTCTAAGACAGGTACAAATCACATTTAACTGTATCCTTTAGTTTTACCATTGAGTTTTTTAAAAAGTTTTGTCTCATTTAGTTATAATCTCCCTTAATTGACAGCCAATACAAACAAATGAAAATCCTGGGTGAGAATGACATCAGAAAAAATATAAATGATTATCATTAAAAAAAGGTATAGAAATTTCTTACCTAAAAATTTCCCAAGAGGATTTACAGCACTCTGCCCCCAAGTGCTCTGATAATTAGAAATAGCAAATGAACTCTTTCCGCATGCTTTATAAAGGAGGAATTAAATACATCCCACACAAATCTAACTTGCCTCAGGACAATAAAATTGTTTCCTCCCTCTATCAAAAAGCAAAAAAACCCACAATGCTCCAAGGACAAGGAATGAAGAAAAAAGAATAACTTTCCCCTCCTTTTTCTTGGTTTATTGCAGATACTGAGTCTACTGAGCCCCGAGGGGTTCTGAACTTTAGGACTGGGGTTCCGTCCTCATACCTATAAATAGCGCTGGGATATCTCGGTGCTGTCAGGAAAGAGCACATCAAGGCTATGGAGTTCACATGCCTCTTTAGGAAGAAAAACCCATTTTCCAAAAACTTTCTCTTAAGATTCAAACAGCTCACCGATCTATCTCATACACAGGGCAAAAAGCAATGATAAGGACTGGATGCAGCCCAGTGGGAAGGCCCTAGCACGTTCCAGGTCCTAGGTTCCAACTCCAGCACGTCAAAAATCAAGAAAAAAAGTTAAAAAGAAGAGAAAGGAATGAGAGGGCAGGGAAAGATGGAGAGAAAGAGGATGCGGAGGGAGGAAAAGAAATGAAAACAACAATATTGCTAAGGTGAAATAAAATCAGGAAGGAGTTAGGCTTCCGGGACACTGCAGGCCGCGAGCCCTCGGAGGACGAAATGCCCTTGGCCTCCTGACCCCAGAAGGAGCCCAGGACAAGGACGCCTCGGCCTCGTCCAGTCCTTAGCTCTCTAGGCAACATCCTACACTTACTTTTTGTAATTCATTTAGAAGTCATAAGGTAAGCTAAATATTTTTTTCCTAAAAATGAAAAAAGTATTTTAAAGTAAGAAAACAGGGCTGAAAAAATACTTGGGAGAAATAAAAATCTATTTAGATAAAAATCTGTTTTCACCCAAGAAGTGTTCAAATTTGTTTTTAAAAAAAAAAAAAAAACATTTTTCTGTTGTGGCCTCCAGACCCTAACCCGCTTCCAGCCTGAGATGTCATAGAGCCCTCAGCTCAGAACTAAGCCACTACGAATTTACAGCTTCAAATCATTCACACGGAAGTTGTTTGCAAAGAAAAAGGAAAACAAACTGTCTATGAACAAAACCTTCAGAGTCAGTTTTCCTTGCGGAGCGCTCTTCCCTACGCAGTCTCAGAAAAAGTGGCTCCTGTCCATTGTTTGCCGATATTCAAACTCCGTTCACAAGTTCCTGTTGAGCACGAACTTCGTATCTAGTTAGGGTATTTTTCTTCAGCATTATAAGTACAAATGCGATTGTGTGGAAATCTTGAAGGTGATTTTGGTGACTTAATGAAACTGAAAAGGGAGTTTATGACATAGCTTTAGTAATAATAAAGTATAAATTTAATTTTTACACTTTAGGGCAACATACATTTAGTGATAAAATGTGTTTGGATCTCATCTGCCACTGCTATAGGTCAAGTTTTAATCATTCTATTTTTTTCTCTCCATTGCCCATAAAATCCAAAGATCGCTTACACTTCATTTTTGTGTACACAAAAGCAAAATGGAAAATCTCCTATGTTCTTTTGCTGCCACCTAGAGGTTCTTATGAGTAAGTGCAATAATGACAAATCCTAAGAAACACATGCACGCTTTTAAGCCCAAAGCATGAAAACAAAAACGATTCAAATAGTTATCAAATGTTCCCTCTTGTTGCATATAGAATTAAGAAATAATTTCCCCTCAATTGTAAATTCGAAAGACTAAGGACGGGACAATGAACTTCACTCTTCCCCTCTGAAGCTTGCTGGGCATCGGCAACAGAAACCACTTGCTTACAGCCACTACGTTTTTATTAACTCTTTCATCAAAGTGTGAATTACAGCAAGACAATGGGAAGCACGATGAGAGGCTATTTGCAGCTGAGTATAAGCAGGAAACGGGCAGAAACCTGATTCAAATATGCATTAATTATTTCCTGTTGGAATAAATTATTTTCCTTTTTTTTTTTTTTTTTTAAATTGAGATGGTCTTGCTTTGTAGTTCAGGCTGGCCCTGAGCTCACTATGTATGCCAGGCCAGCCTCGAATTCACAGCAGTCCTCCTGCCTCTGCCTCCCAAGCGTGGGGATTACTGGCATGAGCCACCACGTCAGCACTGTGGTATGTGGTTACTGGGGATTGAATTTAGGACCTTGCATTTGCCAGGCAGATGCCAGAACCACTGAGCTAAATTCCCAGCCCCTGGAATTCCTTCTGATATTCTATAAACAGCCTGTTTTTACATGCTGAAGGAGAATAAAAACTTATCAGTTTAAGGAAAGAATGACTTTTGAGGAATACAACCAGGAGCACTATGCCAATGGACTTCTCCTATAGTTTTAAGATAGTCTGAGCTGGATGCCGAACTGTCCAACAATACAAATGGCCATTCCGAGTGACACTTCCCTTGTGACATCAGCCACAGAGACAGTGGCAGAAACACGATAGAGCGCAAAGGCTTGGTGGTCAGCGTGCACACTTAGCGCGGACACCGCATAAACCCAAACAAAATGAGCTAGTGTCTGAAAATTAGGGCAGCCTCCCCAAGGCGCTAACGGCACTGGACTGATCCCGCATATCCTCGGGAAGGGCCTTGGTCACTCCTGGGGCTGGGCAGAGGACTCAGTGGCTCGGACAGTCCCCAGAATGGATTTCCATCAGAGCCCCATGTTTACCTATAAACAGAAAACAATCCATTCCCACCTAATTTAGCAACCTGTACTTTACAGATACCAATGTCAGAAATGCAAACATTGCCTGGGTTCCAGCTGTGAAAATGACACCGAGTAGGAATATTAAGACAATACTTATTTCACTTTATTCACTTGCCATTGTAAAAGCAAACATATTCCAAACAGCTGGTGAGGACAGCACTGAAAACAAAGCCCCAGCAGCCATGGCAGAGCCTGTAATCCAGAACCCAGAGCGCAGGAGCATCACGAGAGTGTGAGGCCAGCCAGCTACACGGTGAAACCTTTCTCAAAAAAACGTTTTAAAAAGCCCAATCAAGGTATCTGTGTTTCCCAACTCATACACTAATAAGTATTGATTTATCTCTGAAAAATATCTACATATGGAAGATGACTAATATTTTGCTTTGTGGAAATTCAAATGCATTGCAAATACTTTTCAATGCGTTGAAAAACAAGGAATTTTAAGATGGATTTTTTAAAAACGGATTTTGAATGAAAGCCCACATCAGTCTGAATCAAATGCTCCAGCTCTCAGCATCTCAGAAACTAACTTCGTTTTTAAGAAATTTAATGTTTTCTGCATCTCATTTGATCGATTTAAAACTTTTTTAATTTTTGGTTTGTACTTCCACAGAAATGTTCAGAAGATACAACTAAAATCCTTAAAAATAAATTATACCACCAACAAATGCTGGCAAGGATGCGGACCACAGAAAACCTCACTTGGCGCGAAGGCCGCAGGGCAGGGCCGCTCCGCAGGCCGCCTGGCGGTTCCTGGGGAAACAGCCGTCGTGTTTGCCCACCCAGAGGAACAGACTCTGGGGTCCACACCAAACCTCAACACAGACATTACCGAGATCTACGCGTGACTTCCAGAACTTGGGGCAACCACGCTGTCCTTCAGAAGGTGAAAAACACAGGATGACAGATCCAGACCGGGGAATATTATTCAGGAGAAACAGAAATGAGCTGCGAAGCCACGAAAAAACACAGATTTGAAATTTAAATGCCTGTTACTAAGTAAAAGAAGCCAATCGGAAAAGGCTACATACAATATGATTCCCATTGCGCAGCTTTCTAGGAAAGATAAAACCAAGGTATCAGAGAAGAGAACGGCTACAGCCGGCTCAGGAAGGAAGGAGGAGTAAATAGGCCTGACCTAAGGACTAGGCGGCAGGAGACTGTGGTTTACTATGGTGAATCGCCATGTTGCTCAGCCACCAAGCGCCAGACCAAGGCGCATGGGGGGCCCTAGGCTGCGCCACCCCGCGCGCACCGTGGCAGGCAGGCCCGGGCGGGTGCGGCCTGTGCTGGCGGTACACGAGGACTTTCTGTACTTCCACCTGTAGATCTTACATTGCCCCCCAAAATAATATCTACTAATTAAGATAGTGGTTGAAAATTAAACTTTTGGCACATCTTAGTTTAAAATATGGATCAAGAAGGTATGTACATAGTTCTGTAAAAACATTAAGGAATAATTAACGGTCTCTAAAAGTTGTTTTTAACATCTATTCGATGTTACCTAAATTATTGTAATTTACTTTAAATTCCTGCCTGAAAGAATGAAATGTAAGAACACGTATCTCCCATGCTGCAAAGTTAGCCAACATAATATAGGTGGGAGACTTCAAATAACTACTAGTAGTAAAGTGAAATTTTAGTGGTGTCAATAATTAAGAAAATACTATTAGATGTTAAGAAAACTGTTTATCTTTGCAAAAAAAAAATTTAAAGGTGATAGATAAAAATCTAGCAATGCCACCTGCTTAAATTCTTATTTTAATACTTAATGGTGTCTAGGACAAATTCTAAAAAGATTTTACATTTCACTACATCTCTAACATATACCACTGCAAATTATAAAGTTAACATTTACAAACTAGTTGGGTTGCAGTGATAGAAAGATTAGAAACACATTTCCTATATTAAAACTGGAGACAACAAAATCCTACTTCCAGTTCACCAGTAAGACATCCACACAAACCTCACAAAGTCACTACCACTGTGAACTATACTACTAAGAATACTACCATCCTATGATAAATCTACTACTGTGGGGGCTAAATTTCTCTCAAATAATATTTAGAAGTCTCAAAATAGCACAGAAAGCAGATCCGAAAGAGATTCACTTCCAGAGAAGACGTATTTTCCACCTGGAATACAATTTGTCAAAAATTAAAAGTAAATTGGTCCCAAATTTAGGAAAACTATTAAATGTCTACCGACCATCGGTCACGCCTGCACTTGCACTACTCTACACTTGCCTCACATTCTCCCAGTCCATTTCACTTACATTTTCTTTCATGTTTTCTCTGTTAGTTGATTCTAAACACTGAAAAGTGATCAGCAGCATTTATAATGCCAACCAATAAACTGGGCCAAAATCACTGAGTAAAAACCCACATCTGAATTCTCTATTTCCTAATTAACAAGCCAAAACAAAAACAAAGAAAACTGAATAGCACACTATACAGTTAGCAATTTAGGGGAGAGAAAGACACTTTTTAAAAACATCTCTATCTAGATGAATTCCATATGGGATTTTTAAAGTGGTACGTGCTCATCCAAGAGTACAAATTACACATAACTTTTGTAAGATGTTTTAAGTATTTATTTTCATTATTTGAACCTGATTGCTACACTGCATTAGGAAAAGACCACATGGAACATGATAATAGGCTGAGAAAAATCTCTCCATGGAAACCCTGACAGGGTTTTCCTTCCTTCAGGGAAATTAGTGTCTTCAAAACCAAGACAAAAAGCTCTAGAGATGGTGCACTCAATCATAACTGAAAGGATCTGTTTAAAAGGTCTGAACATTTTGACTTCAGAAAGAATATCACAAGCCCCTGACATTTCAAGGTGTAAGTCCTGAGATCTTTGCCCCAATTCAAAAATATTCCCAAGTAAATTTACATAGGTTTTGGGTTATCATTCATTTTCATCTCATGTCCATTTCATCTGCGTACTCCCCCCTTCCCTGACCTCATGGCCTCATTCTCCTTCACGAAGGCTGACGTACTCAGTACTGCACACTGGCTGGCTCACACACAGAGCCCTATTGTTTCACAGTTCTGGAAACTTCGAGTCCAAGATCAGTATCAGCAGAGCCGATTCCCTCTGAGGGCTGTGAAAACCATTCCAAGCCTCCTCCCCCACTTCTACTGCTTTGCTGCAACCGTGTGCTCCTTAACGTATCAAAGCATTGCCCCAAACCTACCTTCAATTTCACATGCTGTGTGAAAGAGAGTGGGACATGCAGAGAGTGGGTGTCCCACGAAGCAGTCCATGACTCTCACAGGACAACAAATCTGCAAACAAAAAAACATTCGAAGACATTTCCTCACAATTCTGCTAACATGCAGTACAAAAAGCAAACTAATCAAACAGAACAAATGTACAAAATTCTATTCGGAAGACACTTGTTATACTGAATTAGGACCCCTCCTTGACCCCTCATTTCCCTAATTATATCTGCAGTGACTTCATTTCTACCGAAGGTGACATTATGAGATATTGGGGCTTAGGACTTCTAATCGTGAATTTGGAGGAACACTATTCAGCTCACAGCAGCAGTTTTCACATGCTAGAAAGTGTGGCACACTATGGCACAGTCTTACCTAGAACACAGAGGGCCTTCGCTCACCATCCTATAAGAAAGTACATCTCCCCACCATTTCAGAACTGCTAAATCTCCTGTGACTAAACAGAACCTGGCAGCCAGGAGCGCAATAAACCTTTATTGAATGAGTATGTGAATAAATGAACAAGACTATAAGTGAGGAAAAGTCTGTGGATGCCGAGAGGTTGACAAGGCTAAATCATTAGCTGAGTAACGCTTCCCATAAAACGTGGCAGGATTTAGACTGTGCCCTGGCAAAACTACAAATGCTGTACACTCTGTGGACCTCTACAAATCACACACGAAGAGTCAAAATCACAAATGGAAGAGTCATAATGGGCAAAACCTACAAAAAGCAGTCGCTATTACACAGACATCTACATAATGATTTATTTTTAAAGGGAAAAATAATAGAGTCCGAAGTAGGGTAGCAAACCATTTCAGTTTAAGTCAGTCACAGAAAGGATAGAAAGCAAAGGTCAGATGACACCAACCCAAATCTTGACAGCTCAGCCTGGCAGCTATGCTGTACTAAAGTATTAAACCAGGGGTGATTGTTATACAGATCTGTTCTTATTTTAATAATCAATCCTTTCTGGATAAGGCCTAAGAAGGGCTGCACTGTGTAGAAAATAATCTATAGCAAGCTTCTGTTCTTTTCGCAATAACAATTTTTCAACACAGCATCTCAGTAGATAATATGTACATACAAGGAAGTGAAAGTATTCTCTTCTGTTTCTACTAATCATCTCATTCAAATCACATCAGCATGAATTTCCTGGGTACTTGGCTTTAAAATAATGTATGACTGTAAACTTTAAATTGAAGCCCTGTATAGCTGTACATGCATTTCAGAGACACCACCTCGAAATGTTGGATTATCATCTTCAATCTCCTTCATTCATTTATTGTAGCTGCCACATGGAAATGGTGCACCTTAAATGGAACACTAAACTGAAAAGCAAATAATTAAAAAAAGAATCTCTTAAATGTTTCTTTTATAAAAGCTTATTTTTTGCACCATCAAAGTTTGTGCACTAAAATACTTCGCTTGTGAAATTGCCATCTTGCATGCAGCTGCTGTGCCAATGATACATCTGCTAACCTTCCAGGCTGAAGTGGAGGACGGGGAACAAAATCTAGCATCTCCTTTCTACCTTTCAGGAAACACAGCTGCTTGGTTTTTCGCTTTGGGAGGAAGAGAACGGAATTTACCATGAGGTCTCGATCACCAGCAGCTATCACAATAGCTGGCCCTTTTCTGGATCACTTTACTAATCTTTCCGGCTGCCTTCAAAATTATGTCATAAAATTCGCACTTTAAAAAGGCACATCGAGGCAGAGAGTGGGTGTCCCACGAAGCAGTCCATGACTCTCACAGGACAACAAATCTGCAAACAAAAAAACATTCGAAGACATTTCCTCACAATTCTGCTAACATGCAGTACAAAAAGCAAACTAATCAAACAGAACAAATGTACAAAATTCTATTATAGCCCTGTACATTTCCCCTAAAGTAACTGGTAGTAACAGCCATAAAAATGCTAATATATAAGGTAAATAAACCCTGGTTTATATTTCCAAAACTGAAGAGTTTTAGGCAAGAATACAAAGAAAGTGAAGTTTGTATTGGTAAAATAGATTCATGTCACCTTTATGTAAATTAGGTTGTTATCAAAATTATCCGTAAAAGAGCCACTGAACAAGTTCAGAAGAAAATGAGACATCAGTGCATTTCTTTCAAGGGATGATGGAAAGAAATATACAATGTATATTTGTATACAATTGTATACAAAATATACAATTTAAATATACAATATTTGAATTTTTTTAAAGTATTAAAAGTCTTTTAAAAGACATGTTGTCATGAATCTCTTTCAAAATACCAACCACCCTCACCACAAGCGCGCACACACACACACACCTCTCACACATTTATCCTATCATTCCTACCATGTCTGAAGCAATTCTGGAAGTCCTATTTCATGTCTTTATCAGGTGTGATCAAAAATACAGTGAATGGCAGAGTGCCACAGAACAAAAAGGCAGACTCGTAACCACTTTTGGTGTGCCCTCCTCCCCCTTACTCACCAGATCCAGCATTGTGCCATCTCTAATTTCTGCAGTCAGAATGAGCACAAAGGATAAACATTTTTCAGTGATTCGGGGCATGACAGCAACTGCAGATGAAGGAAGACTTCCTGGGCTGCTTGGGAAAGTGACAAGGATGGCGGCGGGAAAAGCAGGCTCCACGCAAAGAGGAGACTTACCAGCAATGTGTCTTTCACTGTAATAAACAGCTGAATATTCACTGAACTTTCCTGGCTTACCAAGTATAGCAAGTTTAGCTATTACATAGGGCTCAGAATCACTATTCAAATTTTTCTTAGATAATTCACTTTGTAAAGCCAGAATTTTATTTTATTGTATAAAATAATTTAATTGTATCATAAACTGAGTAATTCTTAAAGAATCTTTTTCTCCACTGATAGATGTAAGAAAAAAGTATGTCTTTAATGTATTATCCATTTCTGAAGTATTTCCCACATTTCTTCTTAATTTTAAAACCTTATTTAGGAAAATATTCAAGTCCATTTCTAATAGTTAAATAGAAGAATTTTTAATATGCAGGGTACCTTAAAAACCCATCAACTTGTCATAACCTTCTAGTTCCAGGAAGATAAAACATAATTCAAGCTTCAATTTTTCACTCAACATTTTCTACTTTGCTAAAATGAATTCCAATCTTGCAACAATGAACAAGAAGAAATTTTTACTTAAAATATTAAGAGACAGAATTTGTTATTTAGTATTAGATTAATAGTCTATAATTCTGATCTTAAAAATATCTATCGTTGCAACCTTTCCAACTTGTCAATTCCCAAAGAGATTAATAACAGATGTAATTAACACCTAAACTTATAATGACTGCCATTTGGAACAAACTATGATAACAATAACTTCACCACAGTCACACAGATCAACCCATCACCTTTTATGGTTCTGACGAAGGTTAATGAGCATAATTTGTCATAAATTTTCCAGGTACTCTGAAACACTGAATTGAAATAAAACACTATTTTTTCATAATACTTTATAGAAATAAGAAACAAGCAAAAATTTTCCTCCTTGGAGCTTGGCATCTAGCACAGTATCTGGCAATATAAATGTCATTAAGTGTACTGAAGGAATGGATAAACAAAAAAATAAGTAATCCAATGCATGGCTACCACGTCACTCAGCTGCCTGTCATGAGCTAAACAGTAAATACTTTAAATTATATTTAAGAAAATGAATACACATAAACTATTTTTTATTTATGTAAATAAAGATTTATTTACTCATGAATCTTCAACTTAAGAGTTGGACTTTTACAACCCAATAATTTGGCTAGTAAGTTTCTGTAATTTGTTGATTCATGCATTTTTCTCTATGAAATTTAGAAATATACAGAAATTCAAGAAGTTTCTTTGCAATAAGCAACACAAAGATATGCACACTACACTTGATCTTAATATTTTCTCATCAAATTACTTTTTAAAATAGCTAGCAAAGTGAGAGGATAAAGGTAGGAAAAGGAGAGAAATAACTATGAAATGTTCACAAATGTTTTTCCACTTCAAAATTTGTCTGACATCAGAGCGAGATAAGACTTTCTGTATTTATCACTGACTTCTTCATATATCTAGAAAGAGTTCAACATGCTTTACAAAATCCATTACATTTTAAGATCATTTCCAATATCTGCTATCATAAATCAAGAAATCCATTTATTCAAGGTTACTTATGGAGAATTAATCACACCGAAAACTTTAACAACTCCTTTTTCAAAAATTAAAGTACTTTAGTATACTTGGCATACCTACTCCTGATGATGTGGATTCAAAGACAGAAAGCATTAAGAGCATATTACTAAAATTCATGGGCTTAGGCATAAATAAGTTTTAATATGTAGTGTTCTCTATAACAATATTCTGGAAAAAATAAACCAGAGCATAACACAATATAATCTCCTACAGCACTTTCCTCTACTTAAGTGCCATCATGTTACAAAGAAACTTGTTCCAAAACACTTGTATATACTTGAAATAACCTCAAAAACAGATAATCAAAAAGAAACCTGAAAAAGTGAGACCAAGCACTCTGAGAAAGGAAAACATGTATTTCTCCATTCAATCTGACTTCAGAAACTTATCTTCCTCATTTTGAGGATACATTTACTTAGAAGAGAAAATTACACAGGTCGGGGACACCACACCGAGTCTTTATTAGGAAAGTACAGTCTTTGGACCAACATCTAGGCATCAACATACAACCTCATACCCTACCTAGAGTAGCAAGAATATGTTTTATTTTAAACATGACACTAAGGCAATATACCAAGAATTAAAGTACAATCTTAAAATTTTAATTTCACACATTGAATACCAAGAAAGCAATAATTCCTGCAACAATGATGAATTAACTACACAGAAAAGTATACATTCAAGCCATTTCATTTGCAATATTGTACAATAAAAACAAATGTACTTAAAATTTCAGTCTATAGATAGCATATTTCATAAGATTATTGTTCATTTAAGAGAGTACAAACGTTTACAAAGAACATTTAACTTAAATTTCACAGCTGCTCATAAAATGGTACGCACAAGACTGACCTATACAAAGCAGTGAGTATCCTGCCAAAAGAGATGGTAAACTATAAATATAAAATACATCACAATGTTAAAAACCTCATGGTGCTCCATAGGAAAATCAGGAAAGCCAAGTCCATCTTTCTGGTGGGGAAAATACTTCTCATTACAAATTTAAATGTTATTTCAAAAAGAATAAGCTTAACCCTCTTATTGCCACATAATCATCTAAATAATAAAAAAAAAAGTACTTTTTGAGGATGTATACATCAAAACTAAGAGTTAATTTTTACTTTTTCCTTTATTGGCAGCTTTTGCTGCATGTTTAGCTTTGGGCTGCCAGAGAGCATTTTTCACAAATCTTGAAGCTGCACCTCTGTCTAGCTTGCCAGCCTTTTTCTTATCTGTTATTTCCTTAACTCTGTTCATGTACACTCTGATTCTTTCCTAAGAGACAAAAACAAAGAGAAAGAAAAGAAAGGCAACAGATTCAGTAAACTGTTCACCATCACTAAGTTTTATTACACTATTATACTACACCTCAGTTAAAATCAACAGATATGTATTTATGGCCTATTAAGTGCCTGGCTCTAGTAAAAGCAAGAGTAAAAGCAAGGGATAAGCATGCGGCCACTCTCCAGGAGTTCCTACTCTAGGGCGCAGGCAGACGCTGAAAGTCATTTCAGAAGTGCTCTGCGTGCTTCCAAAGGAATCACCCAAGACATCACTACGTAGATGAACTCTGAACAGCTAGCACGTGGCTCAACATCTTTTAATCAGCATTAACACAAATCCACATATTGGCTGTTTGTGTATAAAGACCAAATCCATAATCTGAGCTCTCGTGCTCATACAAGATAAACTAAATTCCACTATGCTTTTTCTAAACAAAAAAACAGATGAGGTAGATTTAGCTATTTATCTTTTTTGTGTTAGCATCTAGAGTCACAATTAAAATAGAAAGAATGAAAACAAGTTCTTTTATTTAATTTCAAATTTCTGATTGATAAGGGCAAGAAATCTTCTAGTAAAATATATAGTTCTAATCAGACTTCACAAGGTGAGAAACATAATATATCGCTGGACTACTCTGAGTCTTCTGGGACATTAATCAGTATAAATGGTTATCCTATACTTTGAATGCAGAAAAAAAGTTGATGAGAGCCATAAAATAGCAGAATAAAGATTGATCACTGCTTAAAAGCAAGTTTCATTAAAATAATGAAAATAGTTATATAAACACACACGGAAAAATGCAGAAACTTGGAATGTGTTCTTTGTAAAGCTTGGTATCTCTATTCAAAATCCTTTCCTGGCTCTCTCTTTCTCAGGTACTGCAAAGGCCACAGCCCTTACAGCAGACACCAAAGGCACCACACACCCACAGCAGCCCTGTCTGGGCCTTGGCCCAGCTTACTCTTCTGCCGGGAGTGATCTTCCTCCAGTATTTACCCAGCTACTCCCTCTTTTCTCCTAGTCTACTCAAATGTCAGCCCTGGCCCTGAACTCACTCCAATCTTCCTTATCCTGTTCTACATCCTCCCCATAATGTACAACTTTTTAATACACTACATACTCATGTGCTTATTGTTTATTATGTCTGTTTGTCTCCCTCTGTTATATAGTGCAATGTCTGCTACATTCTTCACCTTTGCTCACTGAAAAAAAAATCATCTCACTTAGAAATAATGCCTGGCTCCCAGGAAGTACTCAAATATTAGTTGAATGAAGACAGTGACCATTTTCAGGGCCTTTCCCCATTCATGATGCATATGGCTAATAGGTTTCCAATTTCACAATAATTCTATGATTAATCAGTGATATCTGTTACAAGGTCAGAAAAGGGGAACGGATTTTGTATGCTTTTTATTTACAATCTTTATCCAGATTATCAATGTTCTCCTCCACAAAGTGAGTTCTGAGGGAAAAAGTGGAAGACAAAACATCATTCTTAATAAACTTGTGTTAAAGGGAAGCAATTTTATAACTGTAAAGTCCATTTCAGGAAGTTGAAAACAGAAATAAAACCTAGAGTTGTTAAGGTTTAAGCCAGTCCCATTGCTCAAGCCCAAATCTACACATCATATTGCTTTATGCTTTTGCTTTAATTTTTTCTCCCAGCTGCTGTATTTAAAAAAGAATGTTTTTCTTCAAAAACTTTTTAAAATAAAATGTCTTAGGCCACATATTAAAAAAATGAACACAACAAGTTTCATCTACTCATTTTTTAAAATAAATAACCCAGGGCTTTACCAAGTTATAAATAACACACATATCAATTACCATAGGACCTGAGAACAAGAATACAATGTCAAGTGTATTTCACATATATATCTACTTTATGTTTTCTAAACAAAAAGAATAAATTTATTAATATTCTTATTCATAAAGCCAAGTCAAAAAGGTAACCATAAGTCTGATTTCTAATTTTTCCTTTCAAACTGGATGATTTGATTTAATATTTGAAGTCAGCAGAAACTCCAAGATATCAGACCTTATATACTGTACTTATACATCTAAATGGAATACAAAGACAAACCTACAAGATTTATTACAGGTTGTAAATATGTCACTAATGCAGAATTACTGGACAGTACACATATAGCTGGTGCCAAAAAAGCTTTTAGCTTTGTTGCTGAACTGGATTCTTTACTGCTGAGAAAATGAATTAATGGAGGAATTGAAAAGGTGGGGGAGAAACTTTCCCGTCTTTGCTAGTAAATCAACTAGAATATACTTTTAAGAATTGTGTAAGAGTTTAAAGAAAAAAAGCAGCCCCAGAGATGAACAAGATTTTAAGGATTTATAGGAAAAATAATATGGAAGTTATAAATAATTACTAGAGTCATAACATTTTCCCATCCTGATTTATATAATATATGAACCACCAAATCCATGATAAAGGTAAGAGAAGAAAAAGCAAAGACAGGATAAGATCTGCCTCAATTATAGTTTCAACTCTAATTTTGTCCTCCATAATTAGTGTGATAAAGATAGCTGATGCAATTTTGGGAAAACTATAGCAGACAGACACATAAAATAAAAATAAGTTCAATCTTACTAGTTCCTGTTTTACTGGATGTTCCTTAGGATTGACTCCTTGAGTTGCCAAATAAACTGTAAGAGAAAGCTTTCATGGAATAAAATGATGTATATATTAATAAAAGCATTTTAATAAAGAAATTCTAGTTACAAAATGGGCAAGTCCTCATGATGGCTAATTAAATTTTAAGTTACTCAATTTCTATGCATAACTAATACAATACTATATAACATGTGGCTCATGGGTAGCTACTGTTCTGATTTAAGAGAACTAAATATCTGACTGTTAAAATTGCCAAAAAGTACAATGGTACATAAATTGTTAGCATTCAAATGCTAACTAAATCACAAAATGAATTAACACAATAAATTATTAGCTTTGTAATTAACTCCAAAGAACTATACCTACCCCAAAACATTGAATTTAATGTGTAGACAGAAACTAAATCCACTTTAGCTTGTTCGAGTGGGTCCAACTAATTAAAAAAAAGAAATAAAGAAGAAATACACAAACTTTGAACACCATCAGATAACATTTTAAACTCTCACAAAGCACAATGTATCAAATAAATATTTTTTTATTTCCCATAATCCAATACCCAAATGATCTGGAAATAATTTGCAAAAAGAAGTGTTCTTAACCAGTGAAGTTTGCCCACAAATTTTCACTTTAGGGTATCATCTTTAGTTAGACAAGAAATGTGCATAATCCCAGAAAAATTCTTCTGAATTATTTTAATTTCAGGAGTTGCAATCTGGGCTTTCATGTCAAAAGTAATTTTTCAATATAAACATTGTACATGATCCATTTATGTATAAGAAGCAGGCTAAAATACTTAGGCAATACCATAGACAGAAGAAACATAATGAGATTTGTTTTAGACTGTCAAAGTCAATTTACTGTTTTTGTCCTATAGAGTTTCCAGAAACCCTGATAACATCGTTGTAATACTTAAAACTAAGATAGAATCTGTCAAAAAGAATGCAATGAGTGCTCCTTGTTTTCCAAACCCAAGACAAAATAAAAATATAGTTGGGAAGTAATTTTTCAAACTAAAGTTTTTGTTTGAGGTTTTCTTTACTTCTTGCCTTAAAATATCCAAAAACTTATAAAATTAAAATAAAGCGATAAAAAAACATAAATTACTATTTTTTCCACATTTATCACAAAGCAGCACTCTGTCTTATGAAATTCATTTTTAGGAATTATATTCTTAAAATACCTTCTGCAACAACTCATTTCTTGAAACAGACATCATAGTCTTCAGCATCTCATCCACAGCACCTATTGAATTTTCAAATGTTGACAAATACTCATGAATTTCTACTGGATAGTCTTCATTAATTTCTTCGCCTGCCATTATGACCAACTGGGAAAAAATAAGTTGTTAGAATTCATATCAAAAATCAAAATTTCATTTATTTCAAAAGTATTAAAAGAGTTAAAACCTGAAGATAATTAAACAAACGTTCTTAGAATACATTTAGAGCAACTACACTCCATCCTCCCGTTCTCAAACTGCCGAGGGGATAAGAACGCACTCAAATCTGCTAACAACGTACTTATCAAACTCGCAACACCTTCCAAGTACTAAAAACAAGATTATAAATGAGGTATGAATAATCAAAATCCTACATTCTAAAAACTTTTTGTTGAAGACCAAGAAAAGCAATAAAAAAATTGATAAATACGACCCTTAATATCTGCTGAAGAAATAAGTAAAATGCTCCTTGAAAAGCTAATATATTTTAATCTTCCTAAATTTAGGTATTGATCTAGTAGCGTGTTATATGAAGCTAAAAAATAGAAATCTTAGGTCTGAAAAATCTTGATCATTTATCACTAAAATTATATTTCCAGATCATACATATTTATATTTATATTCCGTAAGCCTCTTTAAAATATTAATAAGAAATTCAGATAGTCCATAAATCATATAAAGTCCACAAGCAGAAAAGAGAAATGTGGGAAGAATAAACTATCTGGTTTTCATTTAGGATAGAGCACAACCTGACAGCCTCTCTTT
The DNA here is from genome assembly GCA_004026965.1 of Petromus typicus. NCBI lineage: Eukaryota > Metazoa > Chordata > Mammalia > Rodentia > Petromuridae > Petromus > Petromus typicus. Next base: position 24,230 of record PVIR01013879.1, on the reverse strand, counting down.
TAAAATTCACATTTATATCGAAATAACCAATATGTGAGAAAAAGCAAAATTCATGCAATGCATAAAAAAAGTATCTAAGACCAAATTTCAGAGGCAATTCCAATTCATACATAATATCTTCAGCTAAAAAAAATTTTAGCAGAAATACCTCCCTCACTACATGACTAAAAAGAATCACAATAATGTGAACAGGGGGAAGTAGCACAGGCGCATGGAAGTAAAGAGACAGCTTTCCATCTTGCTTGATCACTGACTTTGTCACCTTAGATAAATCAATGAACATCTCTGGGCCTCAAATCCCTCATCTATAAAATAAGGCAGCTGGTCTAGTGATCTGTAAAGTGCCTCTTACCTCTAAATGTTATGGTAGGTCTTTTATATTTCAAAAATACTATACAAATATTTAGTCACAATATATCAACACTTGCTCTCAACAAGTATATTTCCCTGAGACATTTGGTTTCATTTTTTAAAAAACTGATGCTCATCTGACTATCACTACTTGAGCTATAAACTACTACTAAATTTATAGCAATTAAAGACTATAATAATTATAAAAAAAACTATTCAAGAAAGAATTGTAACTCTTATTTCAAAAGGTTAGCTGAAAATATGCATTTGCCTCTCAAAGTGATCAAAAATGACAGAAAACTAAAACAAATAAACAAATAAAATGCTGGAAACCAAAAATGACACACACGCCTGCTGACCTCAATAGTAGAAAGTCCGTAAACAGAGTAAAACAAGATCAAACTGAGAGGAAAGAGTCAAGGAACCTTACAAATAAAGAGAACTGGAATCTAAAAATAACCCAAAGATCATGGGCCTTGAAAGGGCTGAAAGGGCCAGGGATTTAGCTCAGTGGTTCCAGCACCTGTGTTGCAAGTGCAAGGACCCAGGTTTGATCCTCTTAACCACATACAATATTGGGCATGGAGACTCACACCCAGCAGCAATCAGCACCACATACCACAGTGCCAGGCGTGATGGCTCACGCCTGTAATCCCAGCACTTGGGAAGCAGAGGCAGGAGGATTGTGATGTGAGTTTGAGGCTGAGCTCAGGGCCAGCCTGAACCACAAAGCGAGACCCTGTCTCAAAAAACCTAAAAAAGAAAAGGCTGAAAACAGTTAAATCAGTCTCTGGATCTATGAAAAAACAAACGGCTCCAGCATTCACTACTCAAATAAAGATATAAAGACAGGGATCTACTACATATACAGAGAAAATATGTTGTTGTTGTTGTTGTTTTTTTAATGTGGAATTTGAAACAAACACATTTGAAAATATGAATAAGAAAGCTATTTGGGTGGGAGGGGTCCAATTAATAAAACTAAAAAGAATTATATAGACCTTTAACTAAAAAAAAAAAAACCAAAAAACAAAGTAGCCAAAGGCCTCCGAGAAGTCTCTAGACCCACATTTCATAGACAACTTCTAAACTTTTAAGAAATAGTTAATTCCTACAGTACTTAACTGTTCATGGTTAAATGTGCTATTGGAAGGTGCTAGAAACTGTAAGAAGTAGGACACTTGGGCTGTTGCCTAGAAAGCTGTACCTTGTTAGCCCCTTCCCTCATTCTCCTCCCTCTCTGCTTCCTGGCTGGCACTAGGTGAGCAGCTTTCCTCTATTTAACACTTGAACAAGGATGTCCTTCTACTTTGCCAACCAGATACCAAATATTCTGAAACTATGGGCCAAAATAAACCTTTCCTCCTAAATTGCTTATGCCAGGTATTGTATCACAACAATAGAAAGCTGGCTAATACAAATGGAAATAATTTTTAGGATTAGGAATGTTTAATGATAGCAAAGATATAAAATAAAGGTAAAATATGGGCCAAAGATTTAACTCAGTGGTTCTGGCATCTGCCTGGCAATTGCAAGGCCCCTGAATTCGATCCCAGTAACCACATACAACAATGCTGGGTGTGGTGACTCACGCCTGTAATCCCAGCACTCAGAAGGCAGAGGCAGGAGGACTGCTGTGAGTTCAAGACTGAGTTCAAAACCAGCCTGAACTACAAAGTGAGACCTTGTCTCAAAAATAATTAAATATAGTGGTGGCTCACGCCTGTAATCCCAGCACTCGGGAGGCAGAGGCAGGAGGATTGTGATGTGAGTTTGAGGCTGAGCTCAGGGCCAGCCTGAACCACAAAGCGAGACCCTGTCTCCAAAAACCAAAAAAAAAAATTAAATATATAAATAAAGGTAGAATATAAGTAGCCACAGATTTCTTTTAATGCATGTATCCTTTAACTCAGGAAATTCTTTTAAGAAACTAGCGTGGGGCCAGGGATTTAGCTCAGTGTTTCCAGCTCCTGCCTTGCAACCCCAAGGTCCAGAGTTCATCCTGGTAACCACATATAACAATGCTGGGCGTGATCACGCACAGCCACCAGCAGTTAGTACCCCATTATCACAATGCTGGGTGTCTGGCTCACACCTGTAATCCCAGCACTCAGGAGGCAGAGGCAGGAGGATGGCTGTGAGTTTAGGCTGAGCTCAGGGCAAGCCTAAACTACAAAAGAGAGACCCTGTCTCAAAAAAAAAAAAAAAGAAAAGAAAAAGAAACAAGAATCTAGCCCATAGAAATCCTATACTTAATGCATATAAATGCATATAAATTTATTAAAATGGACTTCTCAAACTCTTCTCAAAGTTTCTTCTACTGTCTCATATCAGTTTTTCTCTTTGCTCGATCATTATTCCTAAAAATAAAACATTTTATTTCTCAATCTAAGACAAGACATAGGAAAAACATCCTGACTTTGTGTTCTCCTCCCTCACAGTTTAGATAATAAATGTTCCAAGACTTGTGTATTGAAGACTTGGTCCCTAGCCACAGAGCCACTAGAAGAGATGATGCCTCGTGGAAGGAAGTTAGGTCCCTAAGGGAATGCCTATGATAGGGATTTTAAGACTCCAGAGTCCTCTCTGATTCCTCGCCACAATGAGATTAAGCATCTTTTCTATACCTACACCACACACTCCCCACCAACACATTCTGCTTCACCACAGGGCCCAAAGCAATTCAGCAAGTAACCATGGGATGAAAATTCCTGAAACTATGAGTCAAAATAAATCTTATTTTTTTATGAATTATCTTAGGTATTTTGTCAGAAATGAAAAGCTAACACAATCCCCAGTTAAAACTCTATTACCTCTATTTCTTTTACAACAAACTCCTCAGAAAGGTTGCTTACATTAGGTCTATGATTTTCCTTCTATTTTCTCAGAAACCTAGCAAATGAACCTCCTACTTTTCATTTAAAATTGCCAATCAAGATCACATACTGCCACAGTTAATTCAATGATCCATTATCACTGTGTATCACTACATCACTTACTCCTTCCCCTCAGTTTCCAGGACACCACATTTTCATAGCTTGTCTTTCCTTACTAGCTGCTTTCTTGGCATCTTTGATGTACTCTTCTCATATTTTCAGCCTCAACCTTAAAGGGCCCAAAGGCTGACCTTAACTTTCCCTGCTTTTCTAGTTTACTCTTAGGTGAGCTCAGGGCTTTAAACTGCATTAATAAATGACTCCGAAGTTTGTTGCTCCAGCCCTGACCTCTCCACTTAACTCTCAATTTACATTTCCAACTGCTTGCTCTGTAGCTCTCATACAATACTTAATAAAGTCTCAAATGTAACCTACCCAAAGCCCAATTTCCTAATCCTGTTTACTGCAGTCTTCCTCATCCCATTTCATATCAACTTTCCAATTATTTTCATTCTTTTAATTATTCAGACCCAAAATTTCAGAGAAACTCTTGAATATTGTTATTTTATCTTCAAAACATATCCAAAATCTACTATTACAGTAGTCCAACCCATTAGCATGTTCTGCCTGGATTGCTGCAATAACAACCTAAATGACCTCTTTGCTTCCAGCTATACAGTGTAAGGAAGCTCTTACTGAAAGGAGATTCCAGTCCTCAGAGAAACTGACACAGTTCTAGAGATAGAAGCAGACGACTAAAAGGAAGTACTGAAATGCCCTTCAGAGGACATGGAGCTACTTTATGTTTTTGCTTGTTATTTACTTACATTACTTATAATTGGAACTTAAATTATTGTCTGAAACTTACATCTAGTGAGAGGTACTTTTACATAAGGATATATACATTTTTTCCCTGATTACCTGGGTAATTTAGGAAGAACTAATTACATGGGAGCCAGAATAAGAACTTGGAGTTGATATAAGCAAAGGTTATTGCTTTACTCTGTTTAATATGTCTTGAGAGAATAATTTTTTACAGACAAATAATTTTAGATATTAATATTCTTAAATTTTATCAGCATGTATTAACAAATTAGGGGCTCTGAGGGGTCCTTTCAATAAAAGTTGCTTTCCTTTAAAAAACAAAATGGAGAGATCTTTCTCAAAGCGAAAGGAATTAAGAGATGGAGAGAAGATGGAAGGAAGGCAAAAAGGATTTTAAAAAGGAATTAGGATATATTTACATGTACAAATTCCACACAAGCAATGTAAACATGCATTGTATGCACACATATTTATCTCAAGTAATGTCTCTACTTAGAAACTTTTGAAGCTTACCACCTCAGAGTAAAAACAAAATAATTACTGTGGACTAAAAAAGCCAAACACAATCTTCTGCGATTCTGTCACCTGCTGTGACCTTAGCTCTTTCCACACTTCCCTTGCTCACTTCAATCCAAATACAGTAGTCTTACCACTTTCCCAATGACATTAAGAATTGTGCCTAGCTCACTGGCTTTATATTTCTTTTCTCCTTCCTAGAAGACACTTTTTCCATTCCGCTACCTCAACCAACAGCTTCAAAACTAATTATTTTACCTTCACCAGACTTGTGCTTAAATGTCACCTACTGAACTCTTCCCGCCACATCACATCACAAAAAAGTAGGGCAAACATATAATGAACTTGCTGATGAAAGGCAATGTAACATGCTCAGCACTGTTGGAAACATAATATGAATTTAATTAAGCCTGGACAACCACCTTGTATTTTATAAGAAATATAGGGGATAGAGAAACAAGCTAACACCTTAAGAAAACAAAGAGACAAACCTGGAATGATAATTACTCTGTAGGACAACTGACCAGGTTTCTGTAACAGTCAATGCACAGAAGAAAACAGAAGGTATATAGAGGAAGAGATTAAGGAAAAGGAGGAGACATAACAAACAAATGAAATGTATAAAACTTACTTTGATCTTCATTCAGACAAATCAAGTGTAAAAAGATACTTCTCAAGAGAAAAAAATCTGAACATGGATTAGTTATTAAATAATACCAAGAAGTTACTGATAATTTTATCATTTATTAATATGGCATTATTCATGTAAAAGAAAATGTTCCTGCCACTTACAAATACATACTCAAATATATGGGGTAAAATTATATAACATCTTGAATTTGCTTTAAAAGAAAAAAATATTTCATAGATTCAATTTTGAGAACAAAGAACCTTATACACATTATTCCTACAGTGAAATTAAATATTTAAGCTACAAATTAACTTTTTAAATATAATTCAATTCATAAATTATTATCTGAAGAGAAAGGTATAGTTTAAAAGCAGCTCTGTTACAACTCATTAATATTCCTAACATAACTGGGGTAATGAAGAATAAAGTCACAGAGTACTCACCCCATCTATAATAACTGCAAAAAATATATAAAAACAAGACAGCACCTGTGACCTCAAATGAAGTCTGTATTACTAACATTTCTAATAAAAGCTGACATTCCAGAGTGTCTGTTTCAAAAATATCATACATTTCCTCCAAGACCATTCTGATTTTCTTCCTTCTTTCTGTCTTTCTCATTCCTGGTGTTGGAGACTAAATATAGGCCTCATGCTACTAGGTGTACTCTACCAATGAGCTACACCCTCACCCCCAAAACATCCTCACTTCTTACTTTTTACCTGGTACTTAAAAATATAATCATGCATCCATGTTTACATCAGAGCAATGCACAATATCTAAGTTATGGAAAGATCTTAGATGGCCATCAACAGACGATGGATTAAGTACAGATACAGATGTAAAGATCTATTTAGGTATATAAATTGCACCATAAAGAACAAATTTGAGTCATTTGTAGGAAAATGGATGGACTTTGAGATCAGAAGGTTAAGTGAAGTAAATCAGACACAGAAGATTAAGTATCACATGGCTTCTCTGATGTGAGATACTCAAAATAGAATAAACAACCTAACAAAATAAAAGAGAGATGTTAGGAAACAAGGAGACAAACTTTTTGTAGAGAAAGAAAATAAAGTACAGAAGTGGAAAGAAGAAGCGCCACCGGGGAAACAGATTGAACATGACCAAGATACAATACATATGTACCAATTCCCAACACTAATGTAAATTATGTCTCACAAAAACATACTAACAAGTAAATAATGTATGCATTTGAAATTAAACCTTGTCTAAAGCCAAAATAAAAACCAAAGAAAAATATGTGCAACACAAAGACAGATTTTTAGAGTCCTTACAAATCAATTTAAAGAGAAATGCAATCTGTTCAAAAAACAGGCAAAGAAAACCAGCAATTAAAAAATAAAAGAACCCAGATGATCAATAAGCATAAAGAAAACTACTCAACCTTATAAATATTTAAGAGAACATATCACCAAAACAAAATGCCATTTTTCATTTGTCAAGTAGGCAAACAGTTTCTTACAAATACTAATAGTGTCTAAAGTGGCCAAAGGTAAATACAGTCCACTGCTGGGCAGAGTACAAATTAAGCCCTGCATGAGGCAATCTGACTACATTTTAAAATGATATATGCTGTATTTTTGGACTTAACTATTTTATTTCTCAAAATGTACATTTTCATGCAAGGTAACACTCTTTAAAACATAAACAGGGCTGGGGATATAGCTCAGTAGTTCCAGTGTCTGTCTTGCAAGCTCAAGGGCCCGGGTTCAATCCCCGGTAAGCACATACAATACTGGGTGTGGAGACTCACGCCCAGCAGCAATCAGTACTACATTCCACAGCGCTGGGTGTGGTGGCTCACGCCTGTTATTCCAGCACTCAGGAGGCAGAGGTAGGAGGATTGCTGTGATGTGAGTTGCAGGCTGAGCTCAGGGCCAGCCTGAACTACAAAGCGAGACCCCGTCTCAAAAAAAAATAAATAAATAAAACAGGGGCTGGGGATTTAGCTCAGTGGTTCTGGTGCCTGCCCTGCAACCACAAGGTCCAGAGTTCAGTCCCCAGTAACTACATACCACAATGCCAGGTGTAGAGACTCACGTCCACCAGCAATCAGTACCACACACCACAGTGCTGGGCGTGGTGACTCACACCTGCAATTCATCAGCACTGGGGAGGCAAAGCAGAAGGACTGTTGTGAGCTTGAGGCTGAGTTCAAGAAGAGCCTGAACTACAAAGCAAGACCCTGTCTCAAAGAAAACTAAAAATACAAACTACAAACAGAGAATGATCTGAGCGCATGTTAATAGGGATTGGTTAAATAAATTATGATTTATCCATCCAATACAACATTCTGCAGTAGTGAAAAGCATTGAGAGTGTAAAGATCCTAACATACATTAAGTGAACAGATAAAGCTGAATAGCATATCTAATACATTCCATTGGTTATTAAGAAAATAAGCTATGTAAGTGTGGGATCATGCTTATTCCTATGGTTTGAATAAATGCCCCTCAAAAGCACAGGCAGGCAGGCTTGGTCCCCAGCCACAACACTATATGGAAGTGGCAGAACCTTCAGAAGGTAGAGCACAGCTGGGAATCTTATAGTTAGTGGGGAGACACCGTCAGGGGATTTCAAGACCGGTTTCTTCCCCTTGAGGTGAGCATGAGGTGAGCAGTCATTACTACCATACACTCACCGTTATGTTCTGCCTCATAACAGGGCCCGAAGCAACAGAATGTATCAACCATTGACAGAAATCTCCAAAACTGTGAGCCAAAATAACCCTTTCTTCCTCGCAGGTCAATTTACCTCAGGTTTTTGGTACAGTAACCAATGGTAACATACTTGCTTATGCTTATGGTTTTTCTAATAGGATGCAAAAGTTAACTGTTGTCACTTCTGGAAATGTAAATGCAGAAAGATGAGCAAAAGCATTTTGTTATTCTCTGAATTACGATTTTAAGTGATTTTTGCAATATAAAACATCTCTATAAATAAAAATTTCAATTATGTCAAATGTTGAGATTTAGTCCTCAAAGTGCTAGATAATTGCTCCTCACTGTGCACCCTAGGTACCAGTTACAATCAAACCTATATTCTTGAGCTCTATTCAAAGAACCACATGAACGTACTCCCTTTCCTGCAGATAAATTTCTAGGCCCCGTGAGGTCATTTTCTCCCTATTATGGGACAAAAGGCTCAACTGGCTTCCCTTCCTACACAGTCATACCTTCTAGTCAGCTTTCGCAAAGATGCTTTTGCAAGTCCTTCTCTTTTCTTTGTGCCCACAAGCCAATTCCAGCTTCAGGCCTACCGGCTATTCACAAAAGGCACATACTAACACTACCCAACCTTAGCTGGGTCCCTCTGCTACATGACAATTCCTTTATCCTTGACTCCCCCTCAGCACATAGGGAACAATGTCATGTAAACAAACAGTATTTGCTGATCATTTGCCACATGCCAGACACTCCAGATTCCCTTATTATGCATATTAATTCAGCACTGATGACATGTTGCCTCAATATTTGGCATATCATGGTGAGTGGCAACTTACCCGCCTGAATTTCGTTTAGTACACATGACAGACATGAATACAGAAATATAAAATTACAATGATATGGAAAAACACTTGGTTCCTTGTAAACTAGTGGATACAATTTAATCTGAAGGAAAACAGTACTTCCTTAAAGCAATCTTGACGACAGCTAAATTAATGAGACAAAAGCAGTAGTGGTGAAAGTCTTCATAACAACGCTACAAATGGGTACTTAACAGTAAGTTCACTTTGTACGTAATATGCAGATTTAGGCCTCAGACTAATAAATAAAAAGTAGAATGGAATCGCCCAAAGCCTCACACTGGCTCCTTATCCCTTTAGAACAAAATCCTCTTTTACATAGTAAAAAATCCTTCAAAGTCTGATCCTCTCACCCCTCCAGCCCTAACTCCCATCTTTCCCCTACCCTTCAACATCCATTCAACTTCTACACCTGTCATTATTCTACACGGCTAGAATCCTCATAATTTCCTTAGCAATATTCAGTAGGTCTAGAGCTAGAATGATTACTGACCACAGGAAATTAGCCACTGAATACAGGACTTGCCAAAGAATCTTTAAAATATGCCTGGGAGATATGGGTTCGAAAGGAACAGGGAGACTCTTTCATAGATAGTCCTATCCCTGAGCTTGGAATAACCCTTCCTCATCCATCTCTACACAATGGACCTAGCAAAATCTATTATGCCTTGAAAGCCCCGTCAAATGTCCCCTACTTGTATTTCCCCAATAAAGATAGTTTCTCTATTCCATTGTGCTTCCAAGGTTCTCTGAATACAGCTGCAATGTACTCGGTCACTGGTGTGTGACCCCCCAGACTTAGAGTTATCACATAACTACCAGTATTATTCCTTGCGTATCTAGATAAACCCAAAGTGTCAGTCCTCATTTTACTGACCCATCAGCTACATTTAATGAAACTGAATGCCACTATTTCACCCTGAAAGCCACAGCAACAGGAAACAAACTTCCCTTGTTCCTTGCATGTTACTGAGTCTGCTCCTTTCGTTGGTTCTTCCTCATCTCCCGAGCTGTAAATGCTAAAACACCTACGGAATCAGGCCTGGTGCCGCCTCTCTTCTGTCAACACTCACTCTTTTAATGACAGGCAGTAATCTCATGACTTTAAATACCATCTATTCACTGACAACTTCCAAACATTTTTCCTAGCTATGACCATTCCACTGCACTCCAGGTTTGTATACTCAATGCCTGCTCAACATTGCCGTCCCTATGAATAACATATCTCAAACTTAACATGTCATAACTGAACTACCAGTCTTCTCCCAGGAGCCTGTACCTCCCACAGTTTCCCATGTCTCAGTTAATGGCAATTCCACTCTTCTAGTTGCTCAAGCTCAAAGCTTTGAATATTACCTTATACTCAAGCCCTGATTCAATCTGTAAGCAAATCTTGTTGGCTTTACCTACAAAACACATCCAAAATTAAACTACGTTATTCAACATCTTCACTTCTTTCCTTCTATTAAGAAGCTATCGTTTCATCTGATTATTACAACATCTCCCTAATTAGTCTCCTGGCTTTCATCTACTCCACCTTCCAACAAGCTAACATAGCAACCAGAATAATCCTATTAAAACCTGAAACTGGTCATATCACTCTTCTGCTCAGAACTTTCCACTGGTTATTTACTCACTGGCTCTTCAAGGTAATTATCCCTAATGTAAAAATAATAGTGCACAGGGTTATTGTGCAGATTAAGTGAATAATGTAGGCATATTTATTAGCACAGTGCCTGGCTACCATTTAAAACATTAGCTGGTAATATTAGTCATTATTTTCCTGATGTAAAAATGACCCCCCCAAAAAAAATCCTAATCCAATGTGGGCTATTTAGAGCCATACTTAAAGGGTCAAATGTTTGGAAACAGCACCTAAGCTAATATGTATGAAGAGCCATTTAAAAAGTTAAAAGGAGTTAAGTAAAAATTTTACCATCTCTGAATTGTGATATACAAAATAAAGCTATCTGAAAGTAACTATAACTTCTTCTGACTCTAAGAATTTTGTTTTATTTTGAAATACCACTGTTCATACTGCCATTCTTTTATATTCCAACAAAACAATGAAGTATATTATTTCCACCAACTACAGGCTGTTGTCTGAAAAGGGTTATCCGTTATTTTTCAAACACAATATACGGTTAATTTTGGTTCAGCCTGTTACCACAAAGCCCAAATGGGTTAATAAGTGGACATTTCATTGGGACAGACCCATTTTTATCGAGGTAAAAATATAACTGAAATCAACAAACATGAATATACTAAAGCTTTCTCTTTTTTTTAAAGACAGGGTCTCGCTTTGTAGTTCAGGCTGGCCCTGGGCTCAGCCTCAAACTCACATCACAGCAATCATCCTGCCTCTGCCTCCCCAGTGCTGGGATTACAGGCGTGAGCCACCACGCCCGGCACTGTGGTATATGGTGCTGATCGAACCCGGATCCTTAGCGCTTGCAAGACGGGCGCCGGAACCACTGAGCTAAATCCCCGGCCCCTAAAACTACTTTCTAACAAAAGTCTTAAGTCACAACGAAATTTTCTGTGCCATAAAGAAAAACTGACCTCGAGATTATCCACTAGATTTCAACTCTAGGTCAATATCAGCCCAGATCTCACACAGGGTAATGTGGCACAAGCAGATCGTCTGTAGTCATAGATCTGACTGATAAACGAGAGAAACATTTTACTTCCCTACATTTTCCACTTTAGCCTTTCTCCCTACACTGTTTGAAATTGGCTGAAGTTGTGTATTTTTACTTCTCGCCGTCCAATATTTGAATGGAGGCAGAAGTAACAAACTAAGAGAGACAGCTCGAACGAAGAGAAAAATGACAGGCAAAGTAAAGCAAAGTCAGAAAGCAGCCACAAGACAAGAGGAAGAGGGGCTCCTGCAATAACGCTCCCCATAACATTCAGCTGCCACAGAGCTCATTTCCGAAAGGCTACGCAGGCCCACCCCCCTCCCATTCTGGCCAGAAAGAAAGAGTAATCCGAAGACAGAGGAAATAGACCTTTGCAAAAGCACAGAAAAGCCTCCACCAGCTTTGAGTAATACCTCAAAACCTTCGATTCCTGGTTCCAGAAAATAGTCGCGTGATGATGACATCAAGCGCGCCGGCTCTAACCGCAGCTCTAGCGTCGCGCTCCGATGATTTCACAGTGTTCGCCCGGCCTTTCGGCAGCTTTGCCCGCGGCTCTGAAACCCTGTGTTCTTGATGGTGGGATTTAGGAAGAATTTGAGTAGAGTTGCTGGGCACGTTTTTACCTAGGTTTGTTTGGCAGCTGTCCACTCCGAATACAAATTGAGCATACTTAACGAACAATGAAGCTTTGTTCATGTTTTTACCTTGGCCAAGTGCCTTTCAGGGCTGTTACTTACTCTGTTCTGCCTCAAAATTAGGATTCTAGAGCAGCTCCTCAAATTATCCTCGACAAGGACGAGTTCTTTAGCTTCTCATCCCATCGCTAGGACAGTTATGTAAAATACAATAAAAATGAGCCGGGCGTGGTGGTTCACGCTGTAATCCCAGCACTCGGGAGGCAGAGGCATGAAGATTATTGCCTGGAGTTCGAGGCCAGCCTGGGCTGCATAGAGAGTTCAGGGCCAGTCTGAACTACAAAGCGAGACTCTGTCTCAAAAAAAAAAAAAAAAAAGTAAAAATAAATGCTAGAAAAATGAAAAATATAAGCTCAGGGTTTTAATTATTATAGTACAAATAAAATTACATTTTGGTAACAACAAACAAAATTATACTCAGCGTTCAAATTGCATTGTTTAATATTCATCACTTTTTATTGTCCCATACTCGTAATTTAACAAAAATTACAAATAGTAATTCACCTACTGTATTAAATGCCTATCAAAGCACTTTGAACAGTTGAGGAAAAGTGAATTCTATAGCTCTTAAAATGACAAATGAGCTTTTTTCTTCATGGTTTGTTCTTCTGTAGTTGGATGAAAGATGAAGCTTCTTGCACCTTTTTTCTTTATCATATTTAGTCTCCCATAAAATTCTATTTACACACTTGAACCTTTGTGAAGACAGTATTTTGAAGGTTTTTATTTTCATACTGTGGTATAGAAGTGAGTTTTGGGTAGCTGATAGAATAGATCTTAAATCTGTTTCAGCAAGTGTAGAATATTTGTTTTAAGTTCTTTCTAAAGTGAAGTAAATGATCAATAGTCTCAAAATTTTTCCATCAGTTGTCACTTCCAACAAATTATCCTTTAAATTACCGTCAAAGGTATATGTTAATGAAACAAATTAATTATAGATATATTGTTAGAATCACAATATCCAAACTCATTTTAATGTCCAAACTTTAATGTAATCTCATGGCCCATACACAGTTCCTACAACAGGGAACTCACAATATGAGTTTTAACACATTCAAATCATCTAGAACTTAAGCAAGAAAACCAGTTCACTGATCACCAGCATGGCAGCAAATGTGAAATTTCTATAAATATCACTATCACCTTGGTACAAAACGAAATACAGGACTCTCTGGTACTACAAAACAAAGTTCTTAGGCTGGGGATTTAGTTCAGTGGTTCCAGCACCTGCCTTGCAAGCCCAAGGGCCAGAGTTTGATCCCCGGCATTAGCAACTCATACCTGTAATCCCAGCATTCAGGAGGTAGAGGCAGGAGGACTGCTGAGTTAGAGGCTGAGTTCAGGACCACCCTAAACTACAAAGCGAGACCCTGTCTAATCTTAGAGTCAACTTTCAAATGGCTTTATTTTGTTTTGTGTATCAGGTACTGGGTTCAACTTCACCTTTTTCATGGTGAAGTTTTGCATCCAATTCACAGTGATCTCCAGATCAATGTCAGTCTATCAATGCTTGTTATATCTCCACAAAGAGATGAGTGCAGAAAATGAAAATAATCACATAGAAGCTTTTATAGTTTGAGCCCTTCAGGAAAAAATTAACATGAACTGGACTCCAGCACCACAGAAGTTGGGGATGGGATCTGTGACCAAGAGAAGCAGGACTGAGCAGAGAGAGTGTCAGCGTGTGTTGTGCCTGTGACAGACAGATCCACTAACTCAGTAAGGAGCCCCAGAGCTAAGCGTGCTCCTCAGAGAAGACCACTCAGGACAGAAATGACCAGTTGCTTCTCTGTGTTCAATGAACCTCCCTCCCTCTGTGTTCAGTCAGTGGTGGAGGCTTCCTTTCAAGAGTGTGGCTTTACCCTACCTGCATGCTGGGCAGAACCTGAGATGTGAGCATCTGGAGGCTTCCAGCCAATTGCACCTCTGAACGGGACAATGAGGGAGCCCTGAGTGGTGCGGCTGTCAGCTGCAGTACACTGAACACACGGGCAGCGGTAGCAGCGTAATTCCATGATTTGTTCAGCAGTATTTCCTTCTTATTATGTGTTCCATTCCATTCTACATGTTACACTTGCAAAAGATTTTCTGAGTCTTCCTTACAGAAATTATATTCAGATTTCTAACTTGAAATCTCCACCTTTTTTCTTTACCATACTTAGTCTCCCATTCTTTTTTCCATAGTTTTTTTTTTTTTTCTCCCTGAAATCCTCTTTACATGCTTGAACTTTTCTGATAAATGCTCAGGTCCATAAGGAGCAATGGAGGGCAATAAAGTTATGCAAATTCTAGAGCAACAGAAAATAATGAATAGTGATAGCATGTCAAAACCACTGTGTCTTGCTACCTCACAGGTCCTGTCACAGGGACCACTTGTGTTGCTGAGAAAACTTTCTTAGATTGCGAGGGGATACTTGAAACCATGAATAGTACTTACCTCTGTACAGATGGTCTTTAACTTATGATGAGACTACATCCTGATAAACTATAAAATCAAAAATCAAAATTTGAATCATCATTCGTATGTACTCTGCTATGTTTTGCATTTGTTCCCTCATCTTCCATCTCTGTATTTGTTAACTTACATGCTTTCTATCAAAAAGTTTAATAAATCCAGGATTTGAAAACCTTTCTAAAATTAGAGGTTCCCAAGAAGTAATTGTATGAAGCAACAGTTAAGAAATTGATTTCTGTCATATTTCTTAAAAACCCCTTTGAAACCTTGCCAAATAATAGCATCCTTCAAGGAAAATCAATGTTTATAGGCATAATAAAAATAAATACATTTATTATCCAGAATGAGCCCCTCCTACGAATTGCAAGTAGCTCTATTCTGATTCCAAACCTGCTATTCCTGTATCAAGATTAACCCGAATTTTCTGGGCTGATGCTCAAAGATGGAAGGCTGAGGCTCCTGGATGCAGGAGTCAAGGGTTCCATCTCACAGCAGTGTGGGCAGGGGCGTGCATTCTCACCCTAAATCTGTAAAATCATGACTTCTGACCTGATCATTAGAACGAAAGGTGAGGAATTTTGCTTTCTTTTTAGGAGAATTATGTTAAAGAAAAAATTAGAGAAGGAATGTGGGCGTATACTAAAAACCAAGTGCAATGAAAATGTCAAGTGTTTGACATGCTCCGCTGGTCCTTAACAACTGCATGTTGCTAAGGAGCATAGAGACTAAACTATTCAAGCTGAAAATATTCAAGAAGTTCATAAAGTATAAGTCTATTTTCAATGTTATGATTATTGCAAATAATCTCAAAGCTTCCTCAATGATAGTAATATGTAGTATCCCTAAGATATGAATGTTACACTATTTTGCAGAACCACTTAAGAAGTGAATTTGCTTAGCTGACTGACAAGCATCTGTTCATAACAGGTTTCTGTCCCTTTTAACTGTGGGGAAACACTAAGGAAAGAAGGTTTGTGTTTTGTTTGTGAACAATGACACCAGAAAGAAATCTACTCACTGATGTTATTGGTGAAAGTGAAGAGGTAAAATGGAAAATGTAATTAAATGATAAATCTCAATATGAAAAGAGAATTTATTAAAATATGTAGTTTAAAATTGCATGTTGACTTTGATCTAAGGCATAAAAGAAATCACATATAAGAAAAATATATGTTCTGATAATTCTAGGGTAATATAAAAATTGTTTGTCAGATGAAAGATAATTTTACAGGGAAATGATTGTACAAATTCTGCATTGCTCTTAAATCCTTTCTAGAAAGTTTTATTTCCCATGTATATTTTCAAACTATACATTTACTTTTTCTCCTACTCCTACAAGTACAGCTTCAATATTGTACATAATTATGACAATTAAAAGGCTAGAATTGGAATAGAAGGACTATACTTCCTAGTAATATTTTTCCCAAACTTATACCATAAATTAGGTGCTATACTTTGTAAGTTTAAAGATTTGAAAATGATTTCTATGTGTATTCCTTCCAAGACAAGGGATACTGAATTTTCAGCATTATAGGTAACATAGTCTTCTGTTAGGAGAAGCTAAAACAGTTTAAACAAATAGGCAGTTAACCAGTAAGTTCTTGACCCTCTCAATGACTGTTCCTTTTATCATGTGACTTTGCCATTCCCTCCTTAGGACGCACAGTATATTTTCCCACCTTTTGGTTCTGAGTTTGTGTATCTTCATTTTTCAAGCAATGGGGGAAGAGTGGATATTTTTGGGCCAGAAATTTAACTCAGTGGTTCCAGAGTCTGCCTGGCAAGTGCAAGGTCCAGAGTTCGATTCTCGGTAACCACATACCACAATGCCAGGCGTGGTGGCTCATGCCTGTAATCCTAGCACTTGAGAGGCAGAGGCAGGAGGATTGCTGTGAGTTCCAAGCTTGCCCGGACTACAATAGTGTGTTCAGGGCCAGTCTGACCTACAAAGTAAGACCCTGTCTCAAAAAAAAACACAGAGAGTGGATATAAGAGACTTAAATATCAGGGCCTATCATGTGTTTCTGCCACTACAGTGAAAAGGATAGGCCTTATTGGCCCATTATCCTCAGATAAGGGTGAGCAACACAAGAAACCTAGACAAATTGCCCTGGTGAGGAGCGGCCTAGATTCATAACTGACTCACAGCCCACCCTCTGGGTCCCTTAATCAGTCAGTAGACCATGTTAACCACAGTCTTCAGGTCTCTGAGAGCAAATGTACAGATTCTCCTTCACTTATAGGGCTACAACTCAGTAAAACTATCATACAGCCAAAAATGCATAAGTCAACCCTTACATGTAGGGAACACTCTATATACAGTATTGTGGAATTATTTCAGCATGCTGTCATAGAATACTACAGACTGAATGGCTTAAACATCAGAAATTGATTTTTCTTTTATAGTTCCAAAGGCTAGAACTCCATTTTTTTTTCTTTACAAGTTTAAAGGAGCTGATTAAAATGCTATCTTGTTTTCTGTGGAGTCAGCAGCCTCTTGCATCTACACTATTTTTTTTACACTATTTCTTAATTGCTATGAGAAAGCTATACTGTGTACCCATGAAAGCATCAGTTCATTTCTGTTTGAACTTTACAAGATTTTAATTAAAGAATAAGAGACAATTGGGTGTATTTTATGAGGCCAATATGACCTTCTCAGCGAGCAAGCTGTGATGGTCAGGCCCACATGCCTCTGGGCTACTCTCGTCTACGTGTTAATAGCTCAATTAAATGGGCCAGAAGAGAAGTTTCTTCTTGTTCTGTGTGTGGACATTTGATCATGTCTTTGAAGATTTTATCCTAGAGCACATATTCCTTTGCTGAAGAAATTCTAAAGCCATTTCCAAACACATTTTGTGCTTCCCCTTACTCACCCTGCCAGACAAAGGAGTAGCGGGGAAAACTTGGGCACCATTCACGGCTTTGATCCCCAGTAACTCTGAGCAGTAAGGGCATTTTAAGAGCACTATCAGCTGCACTCTGAAAGCTCTCCAGCCATACCCCACTGATCAGCTCAGGACAGGCATACTTGAAGAAATTCTAGTGTGTCTTATTTCCTCACAGAGGATCTCATCTCACTGTTTAGGTAAACATTTTTTCACTCGCCTTCTTCCTGCACCAACATTGGCTGAACGTCATACAGTGCCTGGTGTGTATGTGGGGACTCATCATACTATTCTTTTTATTATGTTATTCTAGGTTAAATCTTCCAAAATCACTTCTTTTTAAGTTAATAATCAAAAATCAAGTTAAAATGTCATTTTAAGGGCCAGAGATTTAGCTCAGTGGTTCCAGTGCCTGCCTTGCAAGCACAAGCTCCTGAATTTAATCCCTGGTAACCATATACAACAATGCCAGGGGTGGTGATTCACACCCACCAGCAATCAGTACCACTTATCACAGTGATGGCTCACACCTGTAATCCCAGCACTTGGAGGCAGAGGCAGGAGGATTGCTGTGAGTTCCAGGCTGAGCTCAGGGCCAGCCTGAACTACAAAGTGAGACCCTGTCTCAAAAAAAAAAAAAAAAAAAAAGTCATTTTAAGGAGAAAAATAGAGAAAGAATTGGTGTAAGGCTCTTGTGACCTTCAGTAACCTTGTTCACCATTTATTATTTGTATTTAAATATATTTTCTCTTATTCTTCTCAATAGTTGTCCTCTCTTAACCCAAGCATCACACTCTCCATATAGAATTCTTCAGCATTTTGCGTGGGACAAGAAGAAACAATTCTCAGGATAAAAGACTGACTCTGCTCTGTCCTCTGTCTCCCAAGACTGGAGCCATGTTAGAAGCATCGTTAGTTAAAGCACTACTTTGAAACAAAAAATAGAGACAAATGTTTCCAAACCACGTATGAGAAGCCACCACTCCTCACACCACTTCAAGCTCCTTGTCCCTGAGTGTTCAGTCCACAGAAAGACCTTACTGGCTAACGCAAGAAACCGTAACCTAATTGTTTTAGTTACTATTCTCATTGCTGAGAAAAAAATATCTGACACCCAAAGTTAAAGGAAGAAAAGTTTATTTGGTCACACTTTGTAAAAGCTTCAGTTCCTAATTGGCTGGCTCCAAGACAGGGTGACAAGGCAGAGGCGCGTCACAGAGGAGAAACAGGACACTGCAGGCAGGCAGAAGGCAGCCAAGCAGGGAAGCAGAAAGGAAGCAAGTAGCAACGACATCCGACTTTCTGCCTCTTACGCTATATCCAGGCTCCATGCCCTTAGGGCAGACAGCGCTCACACTCAGGGTGGGCCTTCCCATCATCCATTGCCAGAACTACGCCAAGCCAATCAGCGGACTAACTCAGTAATCACCACCCTTGTTCCCGAACATCACACACTCTAGATCCAGCCACCTTTGAGAAAGTCACCCTGATGACACAGGCCATAACACTAATTTCATTGGTGGGCTGACTTTGAACTCCTCTCACAATTTCCAGGTCTTGTTCGTGGCATCTCATTTACTGAGCTTTTGGTGAATTCAGAGCCCTGTGTTAGGAGACTGTGACACAGAAATGCTTTTCAAATTCCTCTTTTTCTCTTCTGAGTTTCCCAAATCAAGTTGCTGCAGCCACCATCATACTATTGTTCTATCTTATCTCCACAAACCTTCTGCAGTATGCTTTGTTTTTCTCAGTGGTGCTGCAGAGTTACCATTTCTTAGAGATTCAGTATCCAAAGGTTACTAGAAATTGATGCAAGCTGATGTCACTGGAAAAATCATGCAGGGTGTTGCTTAACACACCAAAGCATGTCATTTCTACTAAGCTAAAAATAAATTATTTGAGTATAAAACAAAAACCCACTAGCGTAGTAGCTGGATTAAATAACCCCATTAATGGGATGTCATGCTACATTTCAGTCTTCTAAAAAAAATAAAACTGTTCATTTATTTAGGCTTGGAAGTCTACCATAAAAACAACCTTTAGGAAAAAATTAGTTGGACGGTTGATCAGAGTATGTGCTCTTGTGTTCATACGTATTCATAAAAAATTCTTCCTCTTCTATTGAAAAACAAGAAAGTAAATTCTTTGGTGAAGTGGAATTCTGACACTAACTAGAGTGAGGTCAGACTTCCCAGACCAAGGGCACAGTACTCTAGCAGGCTTTCCTTTCAGACATCAACCCAGCCTGTAGGGTTCCTGGATCACCACACTCCTCACCAGCGGGCTATAAACTTAGATATTTCCCCTCCTAGTAGAGGTTCAATAATTCAGAGGAATAACTCACAGAACTCAGGAAGTGCCAGGCTTATATGATTACATCTTTGTTAAGAGGACAGAAATCAGAGTCAGACAAATAGAGAGAACCAGGAGCGATGTGAAATCTCCTGTGTTCTCAGGATGCATCACCCACAGAGCACATCTATGTGTATCACAGGTGAGGATGCACTCCCAAGCTTCTGGAGGAGCTTGTACATAGACCTTATTGACTGAGTTAAACACCCACACGATAAAACTTAACCACTAATTCTTCCTCACCCCAGAGGACAGGCTGATAAGGATGGCTCAAGGTCCCAACTTCTTAATCACATAGTTGGTCCTTTCAACATGACTAGCCCTGATCCTGAAACTATCCAAAAGTTTACCCTGAGTCACTTCAGTAGCGTAAATTCTTGTATAATCCAAGAGTCCCATCAAGAATAACAAAAACATTTCTATCACTCTGAAAATTCCAAGGACTTAGAGGTTCTCTCCCAGGAAGCAGAGACAAGGAACACTCAAATTATCTACTATGCAGCACTGATAATGTGTTAGGTTTCTACTGCTGTGACAAACAACCTGTGATAACTTGTAAGGAAGAAAGGTGCATTTTGTCTCAAAGTTTCAGAAGTTTCAATCCATGGTTGGCTGGCCCTTGATCTGGGGCCTGTGGCAAAGCTGAACATCATGGCAGGGAGTTCGAGGTATAAGAAGATTTTCCTGTTGTAGCAGTAGGGAAGATACGGTGTCTTCATGTTTCCTTCAAGAGCAGGTTCTCAGTGACGTTTTACTGTCCATGAGGCTTTCTCCCGTGAAAAGTTCCACCACTTCACAAGGAGTTTGGGGGAATGTTTAAGATCTGAACCCTAGCAAATAACAACTACAACCCAATTTAGCAGGAGTACATATGTGTAGTCCCATCTGCTGGGGAAGCTAATGCAAGAAATTCAAGACCAGCTGGAGCAGTATAGGAAGAGCCCTGCCTCAAAAAGGGTGGGGAAAAAGTCAAATACATTTGGATTTCAAATTTCAGGTAAGTCCAGAACTCTAGAGCTGAGGATCTTCTCAGGTCCCTTCAGCCAAGTTGTTGTGGTACTGATAGCAAGAAAGAAGACAACAGCAAGACATGGTCTGGCAAAGTATCTCATAGTTAGAAAGCTCTTTTGGTATCTCAAGTAATTAGGAAAAATGAGTATCCTGGTATAAGACTACAGTGCAGTAACTGGGCTGATTTAGCAGGGAGAGTTGAGTTACCTGATAGTTTCCATTAAAAGGGTGAGTTCAGAAGAAAGACTAGCAGCAGAGTTCACACCCCTGATAATGTAGACTTGGGGATAATCATCGTGGGGCCTGCAGGCAACACAATTGTCTCTGATGTAATAGGAACTTGGTGTACCAGTTGGGAACTCAAGCCCTAGTATCCCCTATCAAGCAGATTCATTTGTAAGGTCATAAAGCTCATGAATATTTGAAGAGATACTGGAGTCTTGCCCTTCCCTAAAGAAAGGCTGGGATCACCCAAGTCAACAAATCTTTAAAGATGAAAAAAATTTGAGACTATTTATGCCAACAAAATAAACTAAAATGTGGAGATGATTATCCTGACAAGAACAAGGCAGAAATATTTAAGTAGAGATATTTGTAGTGATTTGCATTGTGTTGGACTTGATCTGTGCCTTAACCTTTACTAACTGGAAAATAAGTATCCATTCATAAAAAGAGCCCACTTTTTGGAAGATGTTTTCATAACATCCCTATCCTTGAAGTAAAATATTTGCATCTGAGTACAAAAGATTTGAAAAAATGAATTGCCAAAATTGGTTTGCCCCTGTCAATAATATAATTAATTCTACACATTCAGAAACAAAGTATTTAACAAGAAACAAAGCTTGCATATTGTGTGGCACCATCTGCTTGTTTTATTTTATGGGGCCAATAGTTGAAATTTCCTATTTGCATTAAAAGCCATCACTGATGTGTGTTTCTTGAATTACAAATGAAGGGAAGACCTCTACAGTATTTTTATGACTATGTCATCAGCATCTTCTATCCTCTTCCTATCAAGTAATAAATGGGATCTCATTGTACTGGGATTATAGCTCAGGGATAGAGCACTTGCTTAGCATGCACAAGGTCTTGGGTTTCATCCCAACACCACACATGTGCACAAAAATGCTATCTTATCAGTTTTATTTTCACTACATTGCCCAAATACTTCTTAGTCCTAGAAACAAAACATATTAAAAGAATCAACTCACACTGAATTTCTGTTGTGATTGAGAAAAATAACACTCAAAAGATAGCATGTTGGCGTGCTGATTATTTGAGCTGGAGGAGACTGGAAGGCCTATGAAATAAGGTCTCTTTGACATTTTGCCTCTGTATTTTGCTTGAATCTTCTTCCTCAAGAAACTAGGACTCCTCTCCCTTCAAATCAGTCATGAAACCTATGCTAACTTTCCTTGCTATGCTCCAAAGGAGCTGGACATAAACTCTCTGACTACTTTTTCTACAAGATTAAGCCCTTCATGCCACAAGGTCCTTCATCACACTCGAGAAGAAGGCATGCTGTGCCAAGAGGCCAAAAAAGAACCTGAGCACATGTGGTTTGCTGGTTTTTGCCCTCAGCCCATTACCATTACATCATATCCTTTCACCCAGTAACATTTCTGCATGACTGTTCGTCATTGACCCTAAGCATAAAAATAGAACATTTTCTTGGATCTTTGTGCCATGATTTCTGAAGACTTCTGGGTCGTAGAAAGCTTGAATTAAATGAATGTGCTATGACTTTTCTCTTGATGACCTTTCCTTGTAGGAATACTGGCTATGATAGTTGTAAATGACAAGAAGATCATCGCACTTTTCTGCCCCTACAGTACAATACGTACACAACCCTGGCCCTGGGGGACCTTCTCTGGGCAGACTTTTCTGTTGCAGCCTTCTCACTCTCATTTTTGTCAGTGTCTTTAGTCATAACTGCAGTCTCAGAGGAGGTGGCATACAAGTACAATGCACCAATAAACACAGAGGGAAAAGTGTCATGAGCTCAGACCTGGCTCTTGTTTTGTAAGTGACTCAACTAGATTCCAGGGCTCTTAAGGACAATGACCTCTTCTCTACCTCTCTAATGTCTTTTTCAATGGCTGGCACATATAATCTCATCTAGTTACTGACTGGTTAGTCACTTGATTATATCCATCTTACAGTAATCAGACAATAAAAAGCCAGAATATGTAAAAATCCATAACTGTTTAAAATAATAAAATAGTGCTCCCTTTCACAGCAGAGGGCTTCTTAAGGTCAGCCTTTTCTGTTTAGTTACCTTTACATAAAATATATTATTTATCCTAGAATTTTCTAGTGAAAGAGCAAACATTTAATGAAAATTGTGTCTACTTTCTTTTTCCTTTGTATTGATTAATTTTAACATAATGTAAAATCTTTATAGAATCTTTAGAAAACAAATAAAAAACAAAGTACCATCATCCTATGTAAGTAGTGTGTGCATATATATACACACACATATATAATGTATATATATACACATACATAATGTCATATATTACATTACATTATATATGTGTGTATATATTTACACATACATAATGTAAATATATACACATATATAATGTAATATATGACATTATGTATGTGTATATATTTACATTATATATATCTGTGTATGTATTACATTATATATACATCACATTTAAATGTACTTATTGAACAAAAATTTTTTCTTTATAATATAGATGTATTTCTTGCTGTTAAAATTTTTATTTTTATAACATTTCCACTACATTTTTATTTGTGGTGAAGAAAGGGATCCCAGATTAAGAAGCTCACTGCTGTGAAAGAGGATATTACCTTGATTTTTAAAACTTAATGTTGTTTTGTTTGGAGAGCTGATGACTATTACAGTTTTAGAGATTTTAGAAATAAATTTTGGGAAGCACCAATAGCAGTAGCCATGAGATAAAGCAACCAATGAGATAAGACAACCTTTCTAAATAGTTGGTATTTGCTTTAAGCCCTTAATGTAAATCAATGAATGAATTGACAGGATAGCGGAATGTTGAGTATATACATTCATCTTTGTCTAAACATTTGTTTTACATCCTATTCAGTTCACTCATTATGATTATATTGTGGAACATGAGCTAGAACATGAGAACATAAAAGACAGGAATGAGAGACCAGGAGTCCGAAGACCAGTGGCTTTAAGGACCAGTGGACCTTGGAAAGACCACATTTATAAGGCCAAGTGCCATTTGTACATAACAGTTATATGCCAATTATATCCCACTAAAAATCTTGAAGTCCTAACCCACAGTCTATGAATGTAAACTCTTCTGATAATAATGTCTTTACACACTGTCAAATTCATTTGAGGTTATTAGCATGGACCCTAATTCAGTATAACTGGTCATTTATCAAAAGAGAAAAATGGACATAAAGACATGTACACACACACACACACACA